>JASDQU010590258.1:6750-37659 GCA_032191745.1 Picea mariana | reverse complement strand
ACCCTATTCTAATTTAGTTTTTAAATGCTACCTTCTTTCCATCAATATTTCCTCTACAGTCACATCATTCTCTATCTTCTCTTTAATATAATATTGCAATATTTTAATATTTTAATTCTTCAATATATTTCAATATTGAAATACTTTAACATATTTTTCTCCCCCCCCTTTTTCTCTCTATTATCCTCAACGGTCACATTGTGATTTAATAATTTAATATTTCTTTATCTTATTCCCCCTTTTATTAACTTTTTATTATTTTTATCATTTTTATTTTTATTATTATTTTCATCATTTATTACCTTCCAACCTAACAACCTTACTCTTTAATTTAATTTATCATTATTGTTCCCTAACAGTCATCCTAAATGGGCACACTGTTATTTAATAATTTAATATTTATTTATCTTATTTCCCCCCTTTTTATTACCTTCTTATTATTTTTATCATTTTTTATTATAATTTTCATCATTTAATACCTTACGACCTAACAACATTACTCTTTAATTTAATTTATCATTATTGTTCCCTCAACGGTCATCTCCTTTCCTTCAAATACCAAGCCTCAACACTCTTTTCTAACTTCTTAGAGCTTCAAATGTCCATGATGATGGGTGGAGCATCCACTCAAAACGTTGGACGTTTCAAAAAATCTAACACAGTGTTTTCCGGAAAGCTCAAGCTCATACATTATGGTTAATTGTGGAAATCTACACACTTGAATTCTAAGTTTGTCAAAGACAATTTCCCGGTTTGCCGAAAAATTTCGGAGTTTAGTGAAAACGACAAAGTAAAAATAATTTTTAAGTTCGTCGATGAAGAAAATTTGTAGTCATCGAAGAAGAATTCGGGGTTCGATGAAGTTTAGTGAATCAACAACTGAGATTGTATTTTATCTTGAGTTCAAAAGTATAGAACCGTCGTGGATTTGGTAAAAAAAATTCTAATAATTTTCAAGTCCATCGATGAAAGGTTTTGGCTTACCACTGATAGAAGGTTTTTGGTGACCGCTAATAGAAGGATTTTGGTGACCACCGATAGAAGGGTTTTGGAGACCACTAATGAAAGGATTTTGGTGACCACCGACGAAAGGTTTTTGGTGACCATCGATAAAAGGATTTTGGCAACTATCAATAGAAGGATTTTAGTGACCGTTGATGAAATGATTTTGGTGACCCTCAATGGAAGGATTTTATGGATAATCGATAGAAGGATTTTGTGGATTGTCAATAAAAGGATTTTGGTGACTACCAATAGAAGGATACGATAGAAGATTTTTGGTGACCACCGATGAAAGGATTTTGGTGACAATCGATGAAAGAATTTTTACAACCACTGATGGAATGATTTTGGGGACTGTCAATAGAATAATTTTGGGGACTGCCAATAGAAGGATTTTGGAAACTATCGATAGACGGTTTTAGAGGCCAACAATATAATGTTTTTGGTAGTCATCGATTAAAGGTTTTTGTAGAAATATGATAGAATGTTTTTTGTGACCTCTGATAGAAGGATTTTGGTGATTGTCAACAAAATTATTTTGGTGACTACCGACAAAATTATTTTTGCGACCACCGAGGTTGCCAATAGAAAGAATTTGGCGAAAGTCGATAGAAGGATTTTAGCGACCTCCAATAGAAGAAATCCTTGGATCACCAATGGGAGAAATAAATTGATCATCGATGAAGGGAAGTAAATATGGTGACATGGTCATATCAGAGGTTGAAAAGTGGACACTATTATCCATGTGCCATGAACGTCCTCCAAGTTGCCACATCAGTAAGACAATGGTTTAAAAAAAATGGAGAAAAAAACTTGTTTTGGCCATAACATGAGCATATTAACTAAAAATCAGATGAAATTTAAAGGGTATGTCCACAATGAAAATTTCTATAAACGTGTTAGTGAGGGACACTTCCATTTCTACTTAAATTTTTCAGAAAACACAAATTATTGGTTTTTGAAGATCACAATGGTGTTTTGTAATAGGGACTCAGATGAAGATAAAAAAATTATTGGGACTCCAAAAAGAAATCAAGAAGATAATTAGTTGGCATTTTGGCCAAATTCCAAATGGTTTGGTGTGGAGATGTGGAAACAGGGAAAAAACCACTATTCCAGGACACCTTTTAGGGATTTTTAAAATATTCGGAAGAAAAGGGACCCAAGATCACCAATATGGAAAAAATAATTTAGTCGATATTTTACCTCCTTAACAAACAGAACAACTTTGTCTTGAGGAAGTTTTTCCTAGTTTTGCTCCATTTGGGAGATAGCCGGTTTTTCTAAAAAAAATCTAAGTCTAGAGAAAATGTAAAAAGAGCAAAGTTGACAATTCCATATTTATACAAAATTTGACTGGAGAATCAAATTCAAAATATGAAAATAGTTGTGTATTCATAATTATAAATCCTAATGTTCCTACTAGAAAACATTTCTTGGTTCTTGACAAATTTTCTTCTACAAGTGAAAAAAATGGTCTCTCGGGTAGATTTTGTTGGTGAATAGGGTGGAACTTAACATGAAACAGGAAAGACAGTACTGCAGAAAATTTAAGAGGAAATAAATTTCAAAGATAGAGGTGGTGTCTAAATACATTGTTATAGCACTTAAGCAGAGCGCATTATGATTAAAACATCACAGTGCATATTGCACACCTTGATCTGCATGATTTATGTGTTCTATTATTTGATCACTTGATGATAATGACCCATAACGACCACACCAATGATCACATCAATGATCTAGTTCTTACATGAAACACATATATAGAAGTGAAATTTGTATCATCATTGTTTTCAGCCTAGTCGAAGTCAATGCAATTGACCAATGAATCTAAACTTCAACAATACTTGATACTTGTGATCGAGGAATGAAGTCCCATGTGTGATGCTTTGACAAAGAATCAATTTATGTATGCATAGCATATTCCCAATTAGTTCATTCTTGATCATCCGAGTAGGAAACAGGATCAGAAGTTTCAAGTACACGATTCATCAATGCAACGATGCCATGTTTCTTTTGACTTTGAGTTTGTCGTGTAGAGGAAATATCACCAAAATCAGCTCTAGCATCTTCAATTGTCTTGGCATCCCATCTGGGTAAACAAGAAATAGGTGAAATATTGTTCACAACAGCAGGTCAATCATAATTTGAAAAAGTTTCATTCGACGTAGATGGTGGACCAGTAAAAATAGATATTGACTAGCTAGTCAACTCGGAGGTCGACGATCGAGTCGAAAAAGGAACAAAGTTCGATTGTCTAGTTGAAGGACTGAAATATGGAACAGAAGAACCTGATTTTGAGACAACATCAAGGGAATCATCCTACAACAATCCATAGGAGGCATGCAATAACTTGATTCCAAAAGAATTCTCATGAAACCATACATTGCATCTAATAATGATTTGTTGTTTTACAAGATCAAATAGTCGATAGGATTTCGACTCTTCAAAGTATCCTGTCATGATGCAAGCATGACTCTTTGCATCCAAATTATTTATGCAATAATTGTAAATGTGAGCCCATGCAACACATCCAAATACACGAAGGTGGTTGAATGAAGGATTTTTTCCACACCATTGTTTAACTAGAGTCATGGAAGGAACATCTCGAGTCAATATGTGATTGAGCAGATAGTTTGCATAAACCACTCCATTCCATAAGTGAGAGGGAAAATATTTATCCTGCAAAATGCATCTAGCCATTTCGAATAACATTTAATTCTTGTGTTCTACAATGCCATTTTGTTGAGGTTTGTGAGGAATCCATCGCTACCAGTCAATACCATATCAAACCAGGTATTCTTAAAAGGTTGATTTACATACTCGCCAAAATTAGCTAATCTCAAGCACTTGATGGGTCAGCCACACTAATTTTCAGCAAAGGCTCTAAACTCTTTGAATTTTTCAAAGACAAGATTCTTATTCTTTAGAAAATATACCCATGTGAAATGAGAGAAATCATTAATGAAAATCAATTTATACCTTGTTCCTATCAAGGAAGGTAGATTGATGTAGCAGACATCACAATGAACCAACTCCAAAAGGTTATGTTCTCGCCATGATTTTCCATAGTCAAACAGTATCTAATGATGATTTCCAAGCACACAACCTTTACAGACTCCTTCAAGAGGGAAACACTTTAGGTAGAACAACAACCATGTTGTGAGTTTCTAGTTCTTGTAGACTTCGGAAATTTAGGTGTCTGTAATGTCCCCATTTTTGGACATTATTATGTTACGGAGTGTTATGCCTACTAGAGTAGCCAGATGGGAATGACAGTGAGTTCAAGATTTATTGAGGGGTTTCATTGGGCCCTGGTTGCATCCTTCATCATATTTCATCATCAGAATCCATTCCTCACAGCTTGGATTTGGTTTTGTTGCATTCTAACGATTTCCGTAATTTTGAGTTATTATGGGTCATATTTTAATTAATTTTACTAAGAAGGTCATTTTGGGAATAATACTTGGATAAACCTCTTAGTGTAATATCTCACCAGAATTGGGAGGAAGACCACTACATGATTATATGATGAGAAGTGACTTCCAGTGGTCAAAGAAGCCATAGGGACGAATAAATCACTTTTAGAGGAAAAAAGGATAATTAATTAATAAAGTGATTTAATTAAGGAATAATAAAAATAAAGTAAAAGTCACTTGGAGAGAAAAGGTGAAAATGAGGGATAAAAGAGAGATAGGGGCCTCTATTCTCTCATTATATTGATTACCATTTTGATGTTTGGCTTCTTGCTAGAGAGCCCATGATATTTGGGGGTTTTGAGGGTTTTGACTTAATAAACCCTAGATATCAGCTCGGTGGTGAAATATTCCACCTTCCCTAATCCAATCTTGGCCAATGAGGTGAAAATTTCTTCCCTCACCATTCTATCTCTGGTTCTATTCGATTTAGTGGTAGTTTGTGGAGACAGGGCACATTGTTGGAGGTTTCCTGAAGGTTGGGCACATCCCTTGAGAGAGAGAGGTTTGATTTTCTTTATTGTGGCTAGATATTCAGTATATCGTGTTCCAGGACTAATTGTCATCACCCCATAGCCTTTTTTAATTAGTATTGGAGGATATTCTCCTACAGATCCATTCTATTCTCCAATGGGGCGCATTTCTCTTCAGGAGGGCACAATATTCATCTGGGATCTTGTGTTTTGGAGTGAGAGATCACTCCCAATTGTTGTGAGACTTAGCATAGGGGTTTCTTATCCTACACTTTGATAGTTTTTTTCGGTGGATTATAGGTCATATCATTGGAGGCCTAATTTTCCTAGCTTCCTACAGCCAGAAAGGGTGCACTTTGTTAGAGAGGGCAGTACATACAACTTTGGTTCTTTGATATCTTTCATATTCATCTTGGGGGACTCCTGAGACTTCATCTATCCACATTTATATTTTACTTTGGACGCACTATTAGCCACATGCATCATTCTTCTTCATGTATTCCAGATCTTCTTCATTTTGTATGAGGTCATCTATATTATGATAAATAAAATCTTATCTGAGGTATTTGTGGCTATTTCTTGTGTTGCTTCTACTATATATTGTTGTGTATATGTCATTGTCTACATTGATATATTTTAGTTGCTGAAAACATCATTAAAACTATCCCAATAAACTGTAGCGCAACTCTAAAAGACAAATTTGCAAAGTGTTTCACAAAATACCACAACCAAAAAAACACATAAAAACCTCAATATTCCAAGCAAATCTGTTTGGGAACATTACAATGGTATCAGAGTGAATTTCCTTCGCCAGCCTGTGATATACATTGATGATATATAGGAGATATTGATTTTGCGGATTTTCTAGAAGAGATCATATATTGTAATTAGGAATATCAAGCACTTAGTGAGACATTCAAGGCTCAAGTGACATTCCCGCAGTTTGTATCCATCAAAAATCCTAGATGGAGCAAAGATGAGGTTACACATTGGGTCAAAAGGATGGAAGAAATCAATTATTGGTTCAGCATATAAAAGGAAAGAAAAGACACAGCAGTCAAGGAGGTATATACATCACAACCAGCTAGTAGATGGAAGGAAGCACAGATTGAGCCTACACCCATTAGGAGCAAGGAACTTTGCTACAGTTGCAAAAGCCTTGGGAGCCAAATCACATATGAAGCGGTAAAGGGAAAGTTGAGGTGAACTATGATGGTGATGAGGATGATGAGTATGAGGATGAGGCCTTAGATTCCTTATTATAGTAGTCCCAGGACTCTTGCGCATCTGAGGGATAGTTGGATGGAAAAGATGATAGTGCATGTGCTTTAGCAATCCTATCAAATAGTGTTGAGGACTCAACACTTCAACATAGTGGTGAAATGTGTGAGGATTCAGATGTGTTAGAACTTGGTATGAGGTCATGCATGGGGGATATCATTGCCCCCATGAATTTAAGTGTGACATCGTCCTTACCTTTTCAAACATTTATGATAGACATGACACAAGAGGATATCAGTAGCATTCTGGAGGTGGTAGAGGATCCTTGTGTATCATTTGAGCACAAAGGACATATGGATCTACAGACCCAGGAGGAGAGGCATGGCTTGAAGCCAATTGAATATATACATACCTATCACTATGAGGAGACTAATTCACCTCTTTTGGGGAGTGTATTGTTAGATCAGGTTGTGGAGATCGACAGCTTGTTGGGATACTCACTTCCAGGACCAGTCTACAGTGATGAGGATGCACTCATGATTGGTCGGGATGACCATATCTCATGCCTGGATAGATATGTATGGGATCCAGGTGTAGATGAAATTATTAGAGTGATTTCATAGGATGATACAGTTTCTCATACATGATACAATGCGATTCAGATGGGGGTAGAAGTTGGTGATGGTGTGCAGTGGCATACATGAGGACTCAATAGAATAGTGGAAAGTGGGAGGTTCAGTGCCTTATCTTTTGAGGAGTGTGTTTTTTGGGATTCCATTGTCAACACTAGCAGTGAGAGGCATGAGATAGCACCTCATCAGGATTTTGATCAGGAGTCGTGACACTTGACAGGACAGTTGAGAGTCAATAAGGACATGATCACGGTGGTCACTAGATGCATTGATGATACACATGCATTGGTGGCAGGATATTGTTGGAAATCCTTGATGGAAAATGATAGTTTATATGGGGGAGTTTCCATTGATGAATTCCATACACTCAGGGAGAGAGTGACTATGATGAGTTCCAACTACTAGCAATTAATCATGAATAGGGATTATCTATTGGAGGTTGGTGAGATGTATCACAGGGCACTAAGGGAGAAGTAGATTGAGGTGGATTGACTCACTCATGATTTGGTGAGAACAAGGGTATTATTTGAAGGTTCACAGACAACCCTTCAAGAATCGAGGTCTAGATTAGAGGATATCCTTAAGGATACTAGCCAGGGATCCACTACATCTGTCTCGGCAGAGAGTTTGATGTTTACTTCATCTACTTCCTTAGAGGATGTTGGTGGTTTGGTAGAGTGGAGCGCCAGATTGATGGAGGTGCATGAGGGATACCCATTATCATTGATGGTTGTGGAGGAATATGACCAAGATAATTTGGAGGATTCCCAGGTGTCATAGGGACCCCCCTTCATGGGTTGTTCTAAGACATTTGTTCATTCACATACACATGGGGATTCTAGAGTCAAGGGCAGTTACAAGGACACTTCCATTTTTGTTCCAGGATTGGCTGACATCCATGTAGAGGTTAATCCAACAGTACACCTTGGATATGTGATGATGCAAGAGGATATAGGATCTTGCATGACTATACAGGGGCATGTGATGATGAGACATAGTTCATAGGAGCATGAAGAGGTGTACAATGGGATTCAGGGGTACAAATTGGATTTCAGGGAGGAGACACACTTAGTGGAGCATGGAGATTCCTCTCCATTACAACAGTACATAGTTTTAGAAGATCACCTTCATAGTAGCAGCAGTTATATGAGTGATGATAGAGGGAGAATGATTGACCAATGATTTGTGGAGTTACCGATTGTTGTAATCGATGGTTGGATTATAGTGATGAGTACAGGTGATTATTCACCATGGGGTTTAGTGGATGATATTTTGGTCAAGTCCTTGGGATTGACCAAATTCTATGATACTTTTCAGTCCTACATACAATTGTAGTTATTTCTGCTATCTTTCCTCGATACTTTCATCATAGACAATAGCATAGGGGGTGATAGACAGTGGCAGGGGACATGGAGAGTTGGTAGGAAGAGACCACATGACGGGAGTGACTAGATTATATACAACAAGATAAGGGTGGTACATCCGATATAGTCATATGAGGCTTGGGGCATGATGGAGAGAATCCTTAGCCATGGGACAGAGTAAGTTCTAGAGATGGATACAGGTTCAAAGTATCAGCAGGATGAGGACTGGGAGAAGAGATGAACAGATGATTTCGATGAGGTCCATGAGGTCAGTTGGCATGAGGTATGGTCACAGCAGGAAACATTATGGATCTTGAGGACCGTACATGATGTATCTATGGTTGGCTAGCTTGGCCATTTTAGGACTCGTCAACAGGACAAAGAGAGATTCTCCTTGGGGGATCTCGATGATGATGTCATGAGACACATGGAGGCATGTTTGGTATGTCAGCATCATGAGTCAGGGAATGACTTTGTAGCTACCCTTATTTTAGTGCTAAGTTAGGAGAGTATTCTAGCTTATCTCGACCCTGGGGTACTAGAGATATATAGTAGGGCTGACATCACAGTGTTATTGCGGGAGCATGGGACTCCGCAGGAAGCAGTTTGGATTGACAGGGAGGCTGATTTTAGTGAGTATGGATAGGACAACATGACTATTAGCATACCTCGGCCATAGGTTTACAGTTTTTTGGGCACCGAGATACTTGGTATGAGACCTTTAGAGCTATGTGATGTAGGATTTGGTGCTCTTATAGAGAACATGAGGTTTTCAAATACATACATGATTGATTCTTTCCATTGTTGGGGGAATTTGAGAGCAATTCGAGATGAGTATGCTTTGTGGTAGGATGGATCTCCTTGGTGGAGGATCAAATATAGCAACATATCATATTCTTGGTTAGCAAGGAGTCTGGCTTTTTCCAGAGACGATAGTTGAAAGATGGTTTTATGTGAGAGACTCCTTGATTGATAGATATTGTATCTACTTGTTTCATTGGTTGGGGGTCTTCAAGAGATTCATGGTGTTGGTATCTTACAGGACTATACTTCATAGGGCACTGTAATTCACATTTTGATATGGAATCCATGGATTGGAGTGCTTGGAAGTCCAGAGTTTGATGGGGTCGAGATCTGAGTAGAGTGGTTGCTTGGAGAGTTGACCAAGGATCGAGTGCACACGATCATTCTATTCATCAGGAGGATTTGGGTATCATGTATGGTGAGCACTCAGAGGGGCCATGTCTTGAGGAGAGCTTCCTATAGGTCACATAGGTGGATATGGGATCCTGGTATCTTATACATATCGATTATGTTATTTCTTGAGGACAAGAAATATTCTAGCAGGGAGGACTATAATGTCCCCATTTTCGGACATTATTGTGTTATAGAGTATTATGCCTACTAGAGTAGCCAGATGGGGGTGACAGCGAGTTCAGGATTTATTAAGGGATTTTATTGGGATGGAATTTTATCGTTCGTCATATTTCATCATCAGGATCCATTCCACATAGCTTGGCTTTGGTTCCATTGCATTTCGACAATTTCTATAATTTTGAGTTATTATGGGTCATATTTTAATTAATTTCACTAAGAAGGTAATTTTGGGCATAATACTTGGAGAAACCTCTTAGTGTAATAGCTCATCGGAATCGGTAGGAAGAGCACTACAGGATTAGATGATGATAAG
Organism: Picea mariana; assembly: GCA_032191745.1. Classification (NCBI taxonomy): domain Eukaryota; kingdom Viridiplantae; phylum Streptophyta; class Pinopsida; order Pinales; family Pinaceae; genus Picea; species Picea mariana. Next base: position 27,798 of record JASDQU010590258.1, on the reverse strand, counting down.
TGACTTTCAGTGGTTGGAGAAGCCATGGGGATGAATAAATCACTTTTTAGAGGAAAAATGGCTAATTAATTAATTAAGTGATTTAATTAAGGAATAATAAAAATAAAGTAAAAGTCACTTGGAGAGAAAAGGTGAAAAATGAGGATAAAAGAGAGATAGGGGCCTCTATTCTCTCATTATGTTGATTATCATTTTGATGTCTGGCTTCTTGCTAGAGAGCCTATGATATTTGGGGGTTTTGAGGGTTTTGACTAAATAAACCCTAGAGATCATCTCAGTTGTGAAATATTCCACCTTTCATGATCCAATCTTGGCCAAGGAGGTGAAATATTTCTCCCTCACCATTGTATCTCAGGTTCGATTCGATTTAGTGGCAGTCTATGGAGACAGGGTGCATTGTTGGAGGTTTTCTATAGGTTGGGCGCATCACTTGAGGGAGAGAGGTTTGATTTGCTTTACAGTGGCTAGATATTTAGTAGATCTTGTTCCAGGACTGATTTTCATCACCCCGACACCTTTTTGCATCAGTATTGGAGGTTATTCTCCTACATATCCGATCCATTCTCTAGTGGGGCACATTTCTCTTCATGAGGGCGCAATATTCATCTGGGATCTTGTGTTTTGGAATGGGATATCACTCTCAATCGCTATGAGACTTAGCATATGGGTTTCTTATCCCTCAATATACACTTTGATAGTTTTTTTCAGTGGATTAGATTCCATATCCTTGGAGGTCAAATTTTCCTAGCTTTCTATAGCCAGAAAGGGCGCACTTTGCTAGAGAGGGCAGCACATACATCTTTGGTTCTTTGATATCTTATGTATTCAACTTGGGGGACTCCTGAGAGTTCATATATCCACCTTTCTATTGTATTTTGGAGGAACTATCATCCACATGCATCATTCTTCTTCATGTATTCTAGATCTGCTCCATTTTGTATGAGGTTAGCTATATTATGATAAATAAAATCAAATCTAAGGTATTTGTGGTTATTTCTTGTGTTGCTTCTACTGTATCTTGTTGTGTATATGTCATTGTCTACATTGATATATTTTAATTTATGCAAACATCATTAAAAATTTCCCAATAAGCCCTAGTGCAACTCTAAAAGAAAAATATTCAAAGTGTTTGAAAAAATACCACAACCAGAAAAAAACATAAAAACCTTAATGTTCCAAGCAAATATGTTTGGGAACATTACAGTGTCTTATTCGTTCATGCCAATTTTGACTTCATTCATCAATGTGAGCAACAAGAGAAACCAATTCACTGTTGGGTTGAGTCATGTCATGTAATTTATATTGTCTGTCCTTTGGGTCAAGAAACCCTCTGGAAACAATCAACTGACCTTTCTTCAAGTCTCAAACAAAGAATCGATATGGCCAAAATTATACAATATTACATGTGTGTGATAACTAACCAATAGAAAATATATTGGCACTAAGGTTTTGCACATGATGAACATCGAAAATTCTCCTTGTCGAGGGGTAACATCACCCTCGCTAGCAATATCCACAAAAAAATCATCAGCAACACAAATACTCCTTTCCTTGGCTTTGTCAAAGGACTTGAACAAGGAAGTGTCCTTAGCCATATTATCAATGCACCCATAGTTGACTACCCATTCATTATGCGCATAATGAGATAGAAAGGATTAAGAAGTTCCAACTTTGAAGGTGAAATTATCAGCAGGTCGACGAACAACTGACATGTCACCTTCAAGGAAATTAACCTTCTCCTCTAAATCACATATCTTACTATAGAATACCTTCTCCACATTTCCATTCTTTCCACGGTACTGACATGTCTTCTTCATTCGACTTCCACAGGGTGCATCTGTTTTCCCTTTAGGTTTCTGGTCAAGGCCTCTAGGTTTCTGTGTGAAGGTATCAAACCATACTCTTTCCCTATGATTCATTTTTCCATTTCCCTTGAGTAAGCAGTCTTGATCATGTATGCCACCATTCTTACTTTCTTCAATAAGTCTTTGTTGATCAATAATCAAAATACCAAAGAAAACTTCAAAGGTGTATTCCTTACCATCTTCTTTGTGTGCTTGCCAGTTGGTGCGGAAATTAGAAATGAACATGTCGAATAGTGTTCTCATATTCATCAAGACTAGATCGATGAGTTTTCCACCTTTCTTCTGATAACTCTTTCCACATTCACCCAATTTTAACTAGAGTTTCTTCACAGGTGTAAAATAGTCCTCTATTCTTTCAAAAGAATGAGGATCGAGAGAGACCAACTCTTTCTCCAACTTCATGACATGGCTCTCGTCAAATTTTTTGAACAACGAATTCAGCTTCTTCCAAAAGTGTTGATGGTATTTGATTCCACTGATGTGAAACTAAATCTCTCCTGAGATATAGGTCATGATGACCCCAATAGCCTCATCCTTCTTTCCATCAACAACAAATTTTTCCTAAACGTCTGTTGGATCTAGAATTGAAATCTGTGTATATTGTTTTAGCGGGGTTTCCATGTCTAGTTCCCATACTTTGTAATTTGATCCATTTAGAATAACAAGATAAATCTTCAGTTCCATATTCAATATCTAGACAGAGATTGTTCTTGTTTCAATAAGTTCCAATCAGCAAATCATGGGCTCGGAGTCAATCACACAATATATCTGAATCAGCAAGGTTTGCAGATAATATGTGAGGTTTCAAACCATCAACTTTGATACCATGTTCGGGAATAGAGTGGAAATTTAAATGAAGCAGGAAATATAGTACTACAGATAATCAAAGAGGAAATAAGATTTTGAAGAAAAAGGTGGTGTCTAAATACACTGTTACATCACTTACACAAAGCGGATTGTGATCATAACATCACAAAGCGTATTTCACACCTTGATCTCCATGATACATGTGTTATATTTCTTGATCACTTGATGTTGATGACCCATGGGGTATTCTATTTATAGCCTTGATATCTGACCACTTTCCTTATAATAGGGAATATCTTGTCCACATATATTCGTCGGTTGTTAGAATTGAATCTATCAAATATGCGTTGTCTAGTTGGATTGAAAAGGATGCTTGACCCAACCATCCATGAATCCAACTCATAGTCAATTGTTGGGCTGGTCAATCCACTTTTTGACTATACTCGACCGACTAATGTAGATTTTTGGTCGAACGCCCAACCAACTCTTTCTAGATGTAAGTCGATCACCCGATTGACTGTTTCCAAATGTAGTTCAACTGCCTGATCAAATGAATCCAGAAGAAGTGTTATGAACCATCCATGCTTGATGTTCCATTATATTTTACCAGTGATAAAAAATAAAAATTGAGTAGAAATGACAAAATTCAAAGAGCTATAAATTTTATCTCATAACTCAAAATGAGGCATCAGTATAGTCATTGGAAATTTGATTTAGAGGAGAATGTGTCTAAAGAATCATAATCTATTTTAGTGCATCCATAATATTCATAAATTTATATGAAGAATGACTTGTATTCTAATTAATGAAATATTTTACAAAATGCATAACTCTAATAGTAATTGTTGCATGCGCATTTTTGCAAAATTAGAGGTTTAGGCATAAGGTCAAGTTCATAAATGATGAGAACCAAAGAGATGTATGATTCATAGGGTTCTTACATTCATGGTGATGAGATCAAAGTTTTAAATATGAGTTTGGGAAATGAAGAAACAAATTCCAATGGACATAAAATCAAAGTGGAGCTTGTAGAGTTGATGAAGAGCTTGCAGAGGAAAGTGAAAAGCTATAGACTAGATAATGAAAGGTTGATAAGAGATCAAGAGGACAAGAACCAAATTAATTCTCAACCGCTATAGAGTCTAGATAACTTTCAAACACAAATCAATAAGGAGTCCAACATAAGACATGTGGCCAGTGCAGGGCATGCAGCAGAGCACATATGTCATGATAGGAGGGATGACTAAAAAGGGCTAAGGAACTTTGTTGGCGCTGTGCATGGTTTGTAAGACTCTAGGTTCGATTTATATGTGACCAAAAAAACTGACCTGACATCATCTCTTTCGAAATCACTTGCTTTCACAGATGAATTCTCACCTGAGGTATCTATTGGAACTGTAAGAACCAAGATTCTGCAGTAGTAGGGGAATGGGAGGAAATCATTATGTTCATTCTTCCTTATTATTTTTGTGCATGTAAATTTGTCCTTATTATGTATTAACTTACTTAACAATTCATATTCATATTATCATTATATTCCAGATTACTGCATAAACTCGTTGTTGTAAAAATCATGATTATTTCCGTAAAGATTAACCTTAATATAAATCTAATCTACTATGCAACCATGCAGAATTCATAAGCAATCACATAAAAGTCATACGAAACAGGATTTAACGTGTTTCACCCAACTCTAGGCTATGTCCACAATGGTTTTCTTCTTTATTATGCTTTCATTAAGTGCTTCAAGATTGCGCACTGCACTTACAAAGATATATCCTAAACATATTTATCTTCTCCTAGCCTAGTCGCTCTACAGTGAAAGCCTATCTCTCTCTGCATCATCCCTTACCTTCAGACACAAAGAACAAGAACCACAAAAACATATCATGGAAAGGAACCTAATAGAACCTCTAATCTCCTAACCTGTTACATATTTATACATCAATTCTAGGGCTTAAAACCCTACTTGGTTCATCCCAAAAACCCATTACATTACATGGCTAATTCAGTTCACTGGTTGTTTGATTGTTTTCTTCTGCTTTTTTTTCTGCATGTTTCTTTTGTGCATCCTTCCATCTTTAGAACATCGAGTTTTCATTCTTCTTTTTCGTCTGCTTTCTTCTCCTGCTTTATTTTCTGTTTTATTCTACTTACTGTGCATTGTCCTTATCAATGCATCTCAGATCCGCACTTCCTCGTCTTTCTTCTTCTCCTCTGTGCACTTCTTTTATACTTAGGATTTTTCCAAAAATTGTATTCCAAATATGTTTGTTCAACAGGCCCCCAAGACTCACCTATGGCTCATTCCGAGCCACTCAGCCATGTTTCCTTCTCTTCCATGCCACAACAAAATTTTGTGAGGTTGTCTTTGCTACCTCCACTTCTTTGATTATATCTGCCTTTGTTTGTGTGATCTCCTCGGCATCTTGCGTAGTCAAGACTATGATTTTTTCCTCTGCTTCATACGCTGCATGTTTGACCTTTCCCTACACAATGGCCAACTACCCTATTATCCTCATTGCTTCTTCCTGTAGTGGTCCCAATCGTTGTTGAAGGATATTTTTTTTATTCCTCATATTCTCCACTTCTACATATGCTTGTCTCTAATCCAAAATGGTTTTCATACAATCCATTGGTGGCAGTGTAGTATCCATTTTTGACACCTTTTATGCATGTTCCTGCGCTTCTCTTAAATTGACCTCTATGTCCTTCATCTCAGGGTATTCTACTAACTTTGTCCAAACATGTGTGCTCTCCTCACAGATTTTTGCGCATTCTCCTTATATCCTCTTAATGTTGGTAATTGTTGTTGTCGCCATTATTTCTCTACCTTCTCACACTTCCAATGGTGTTCCTAGCATTCTCTGCAATTGTATGTCTTGAATCTTCACTCTAAAGCCCTTAATGACTTCATCGATCTTTAAGACTTGTTCCTCCATAGTATCTTCTACTACTATGGGGAGTTTTGGAATTGCCTTGTATAGTTTTTGGACAAATGCTTGGGTTTTCTGCTATATACCCTCAACTTCATCCTTCTCCTTAAGGGCTTTCCTGACCCTTTCTTCAGCCTCAATTTTTTCCTTCAGTGCCTCCTCCACCCAGCCTTCAACTTCCTTCTTTTGTTGAAGCGCAATGTCATATTGTTGTTGCAACTAAACCCTTTCCTCCATCATTTTGATCATATCTTTCTTTGCTTCCTCTCCTTTGTTCTTAATCTCTTATAGTAAGAATATCTGCAAGTCATGTAGTCTTTCTATTGGAATCCTTGATACAACTAGGTTCAGATGTCCTAGTGCATTTACATGTTGTTGCAATTTAGCCATTGGAATTTCCAGTGCATCTGTCTCAAGTTGTAGTATCTTTTGTTTGGTTTTTAACTAATTCAAGGCTGGATGTCCATTGTCTTCTTCCTTTACTGGAATACTAGAGAGTCCTGCCTCGGTTCTAATCTCTTTGGTGATGCACATTGCTTCCAACATCTGTTGGTGTGTTTCCAGTTGATCTTGTAATTTTTTTTGTTGTTCTACTTTCTTCCTTGTTGCCTCCTCCACTATTTCTTCTCTAGAATCCCATACCTAGTATCCAATCCTATCCATATCATCATCTATTAAAGTATACACTGGGGCTTCTTTATGCACTTTAGTCATTTTTCATGCCCCTCCTGCAAGTTCTTTCCCCTTATCCTTTTTTTTTACTCATGTTTGTTGAGCTTCTACGGTGGATGGGCCAAGCATATCAAATGTGCCATTAGTTTGATCATTTCCTGCTCATCATCTTGTTCTTCTTCCTCTTCCGATTGTCATGTCTTCTTTGATGGGATCTTCCATCCTTCTTCCCAGTCATTCACTATCAATCTCACATCCTATGTTGTCAACCTGTAACTAGTTGGAAAGCATTGGTGCATTGGATCCTTCTTGGCATGCACATACATGTCATGCATTCCTGCTCTAAACCATACGATATCCTTATATGTTTCTACCATCTATGTTGATATGTGTGGTGTGTGTGCAACCAAATGCGTGATATTTTCCAAGTATAAAAAAAATGTGGCATTAGGGTCGGATTGTCTTCTTTTAATCGGCGTATGCCATAAGATGGCATATCTCCCATCCAAATTTCCTATGCCTAATGTGTGCATGTATTGGTAGTACCCTGGTTCTTGCCACCCGACTAGCATAATCAATATCAACAACCATGCATAATGGAATTTTGTGCCCTTTTCCTGGGCTTTAGTGCAATCTTGTAAAACCTGTTTCACCAAGAGGTGGCCCAGTTCATCTGAACCCCTTCCATACATTTCTCTATGACTGCAATGACTACAGCTGGTACTTCATCTTTGTGACATTTTTGCAGTAGCTTGCAGGCCAGTACCTACATCAAAAACCTCACATTTTTATCATTGATGTTCTTCACATCCAACCCCCACTTTCCTCTATGTGTATGGAATTTTTCTTTCATCAAATCGAAGAGGGATCTCTCTCTCACCTTGTTGAATAATAGGCACAGATCCTTTCTAGCTTTTGGAAGTCATGTAATACATGCAATCAACACAATATTGATTGATACTGGGGGATCAAGACAAAGTGTCCCCCCATGAACACAGCTTAGAAACACCTTCACACATGCATTAATTTCCACACTTCACGTAAAATGTGGAATCTCCAACAAGTTCAATATACCTTCCTTCTCCAACCTTGTCTCCCACTCCTATGTCTTCAACAAGATTTCTCTTGTACCTAGTACACTCCTAGTGTACTGCAAGTAATTTTCCCTAGCCAACTTGAGGAATTTTTTTGCATTAGTGATGTCATGGTCCATAAAATTTAGGCTGGAAATCTTTCTGAGATTTTCTCCTTCGCTTCTTACACTAGGTGGAACTGGTGATGTCGGAAATGGGTACTCCCATTGGTGGGTACATGTATCAGTGGCACATCATCCATTCTCGGGGATAGGTAATCTTTGTGAAAACTCGCCTGTGACACTGAAGTTGAAGCTCCGACTACTTCCTCGACCTCTTGTGTCTCTGTTGGTCATCTTTCTTGTTTTTGCACTACTGCATATGGTCCTCCAACCTTGGGCAGTGCTAGTCAACTTTTTTGATGGATTTCTATACTAGCTTGGCATCTGTTCTCTTGTAGTTGTAGCTCGACTCAGGTGCATTCAAATTTGCTCTAGTTCTCTCTATTCTTCTCTCACTTGCATGTAACAATGGCTTACACTTAATAACTTTTTGTTGTTTTTGTGCCTTGTTTCCAACTCTGCATATCTCATCCTACCTTAATGACCTTGTCCAATCCACTAACGTGGTTGATGAGTTGTTTCATAAATGCATCCTTATTACCAAATCCATCGTGTGATTTTTCCCTTGTACTGCCAATCTGTTGTGATCTCCAACGGATTTTACCATTTAAGGTTATACAATGCCTTTATGACCTGTCACTTCCTCTTTGCAGTCATCCTTTATGTGCTTTAATTATTTTCATGGTCTTGTCATTGCCAAACTGCACAAATGTTCTTGGTGTTCTATCTATGTTCTTTTAGTCTTTCTCTTCTGTGTATTGTCTTCAAAATTGGCGTGGTTATATTCTGATGTGTGATAACCATTCCTTATGCACAAGTTCTTATGCCTTGGTACTCTAATACTCTTTTTTCTTTTTTCTAAATCTACTTTTTATTTAATTTTTTTCCTTTTTCTACCTTTTATGTTTTTTTCCTTGTTTTTTTTACTACTATGGTACAACTACTATAATACATATGTTATGGCGCAATTCAGATTATTGAAAAGAGTGTCGGTCGTCTCTATAGAGTTTCAACTGACTTCCATTCTCCATTCCTCCGAGGACCTCTCCATTTAGGGTTTCCAACTAAACAACACCTTTCTTTGTGACATGTTGAATCACATAGGGTTCCAACCAATGCATTCTAAACTTTCTTGGATATTGCATGAACTTACTGTCATAAAGTAATACCAAATCTCCCACTTGAAATTTGTTTTGTTTAATGTGTCAATCATGCCAAGCCTTCTCTCTTTCTTTTTGAACTTACTGATGGAATCCTACGAAAAAATGATCTTCTTCAAGTTGTACCAACTGTGATAGTCTATTCTCTAATGCATCAGAGTATGGTAGCTTAGTGATCGTTGCAATGTGCAAGCTAGATAGAATAAACTCCATTGGCATCACTACTTCTTGCCCATAGACCAACCTGAAAGGTATCTACCCTGTGAGCTTCTTACTTGTAGTCCTATAAGCCCATAATACTGCAAGAACTCTTAAGTCCCAATCGTCTCTCCCTACATTGTAAATGTTTTTCAAAGCATTCTCCAAGATCTTATTAAAAGCTTCCATTGTTCCATTGGCCTGAGGATGACATGGGGTACTCTTTTGATGATGGATTTGGAACTCCTCAGTCAATGATGAAATAGTCTTGTCCATAAAGTGTGATCCTTGATCACTGAGTAATATGCATGGAAATACAAACCTTATGACTAAATTCTCGAACAAAAATCTCACAGTAGTTTCTCCGGTGCAATCTGTAATTAGTGTTTCTTCTGCCTACCTTGTCAAATACTCTGTCACAGTGATTATGTACCTTGCTCCTGATCTTCTTTCTTGTGGGTTTATTGGTCCCACAAAGTATATGGCCCATTTTTCAAATTCTTGCAGTGTAACCTTTGGATCTAAAGGCATTTTTTCCCTCCTATATGGCTTTCCCACTCGTTGACATACATCACATGATTGACAATACTCATTCACATCTTTGTGAAGTGTAGTCCACCAAAACCCTACGCACAAAATATTTTTGAAGTTTCTCTCCCTGCATAATGTCCTCCTACAATCCATCATATGCTTCTTCAAGTATCATCGGACTCTCATGTTCCAACACACATCACCTCAATATTCTATATGCACCCAACTTGTATAGATTCCCTGCAATCAATTGATAATTTGTTGCTTTTACTACCAATTTCTTCTTCTCCACAACCATCATGCCTAATGGAGCCATACCTGTACTTAGAAACTACAAAATGTCTAAGACGTAATCATCCACCATCTTTACTGCAAATAATTTTTCATCTGGGAAGCTATCATCTAAATTTCATGCATCTTCACCTGAAAATATGCACGATAGATGATCTGGTCCTACATTCATCTTCCCTGGTTTCACTACAACCTTAAAATCATATCCCTGAAATAATAATAGTATTCTGCATATTCTCCCTCCCTAACATTGGCTTGTTGACTAATTATTTTAATGCACAATGGTATGTATACATCTTAAAGTGAGACCCAATAGATAATTCTTGAATTTTTGTAATGCATATACCATTTCCAATCCTTCTCATTCCGTGGTAATATAATTATTCTCTATTATAGACAACGTCCTACTTGAAAAAGTGATTGGGTGATCTATGTCACCCTCCCCTAGTTGAGATACTGCTCCCAATGTTATGGAAGATGCATCTATATGAACATGGAACTCTTTGTTCCAATCTAGAAATATCAGAATTGGTGTAGTTACTAGTTTTTTCTTTAAGGTGTTTAATCCCTTCTGACAGTCCTCATTCCATTGAAACTCTACTTCCTTCTTCAGTAACTTTTCCATCAGTGTTGTAATATCCATGTAGCCCTTGATAAACTTCCTATAATATCCTATATGACCTAGTTTTTCCCTCAGTTGTCTGACTAATGTAGCGGGTTCTAACTCCAGAATTACTGCAATTTTGGATGGATCTACTAATAATCTTTTTTTTCATACTACATGTCCCAACAGAATTCCAAAGGGTGCACAAAATATACACTTCTTCAAGTTCATCGAAATATGGCACTGTCTACACCGTTCCATCATTATCCTAAGGACTTCTATATGGTCCTTCAATATATTGAACATAATCCAATCATCCAAGTACACTTCAAGGAATTTATGGATAAATTCCTTGAATGTTGCAACCACTAATCTGGAAAACATCGCAGGGGTGTTCTTCAATCTAAATGGAATTACTATATATTGATAACTCCCCCACTCAATTCCAAAAGTGGTATTGTGGCGATCCTCTTGTGCAATTTTTATCTGATGGTACCCCGAGAATCCATCTTTGAAAGAATATGTTTATTTTCCTCCTACATTCTCCAGTACCTCATCCATGAATGGTGTTGAGAAAGGGTCATGTAAAGACGCATCATTTAGCTTCCTCAGATCCACACAGATCCTGATTCCTCCTGTCTTTTTGTCCTACACTACCATTGGACTAATCCACTCAAATTATTCTACCGGTTCAATGATTCCTGCATCCAACATCCTATATATTTCATCCTTCACCTTATCATTGTACCTCAGATTTAACCTGTAAAGCCTCTATCACACTGTCTTAGCTCCTAGTTTTAGTGGGATCTTCATCTCGCTTAAGTCTCATGTTATTCCCTTCATCTCTGAAAATGTCATTGGGAATAAATCCTGATATTCTCACAGTAAGTTTTCAATATTATTGACTGTCTCATCACTCCAATAATCTCCTATCTGTGCAAACTTGGGATTCTCTATCATCCCAATGTTTACCTTCCATGTCTTTATAGGTTGTATATATGCAGTGGATTCATTTTCTGGCCCTTCTGTTGTTTGTTCTCCTTTTGACTCAGGTACTTGTATGTTTTTTGAATCATCTTCATCATGTTCTTTCTTAGCCACATTTTAATACTCCAATAACTCGTGGATAGTCATCTTGGCTCTATGCACACTACATACTAGTACCACCTCTAGTGGCCCTTCTTCTGAAAATATTTTAGCTCGAATGGCCTGTAGAACTACATCTATTGATGGATTTTTGTGTTCAAATGTAAATTTGATTTTGAACCTATAGACCAATTCTTCCCATCTTTTTGTCTCCCTGGGAATTTCTAATTCCAAATACCAGTTCTTTGGAATTATGTCCAGTGTGTGTATAAATCTGTGTGTCCATTCTATTTATGGTATTGAACTCCATAACGCCTTACATTGTTCAACATGACCCACTAGATCACTCTCTCATGTATACTTTTGCGCAATATTTTCTTCCTCAGTGCCAAACCTTACTTGCATTAGTATGTTGCACTGTGACCAGTCTTTTATTCCTTCTATGTGTGCAGCCCACCATCTGGTTGGAGTCGCCTTTAGGACAACATCTAGGGATAACATCATTTGTTGTTAGGGTACCTGCAACTCAAATGCCTTTATAAACATTATTATATCAGTTAATCCATCATACCTGGGTGTATCACATATCTATGTTCCAATCTAGCACAAGGATCGGGTTATATGTGCACATCGTCTAGTTGACACTTCATGCATTCTATGTTTCCAATGCTCTAGACCTTCTTTAGAATCTGATGCACATGAACTGATATTGATACTTCACCAAATTAGCGCACCATATGTTGAAGGGTTTAAATAATCATCCATTCGCTTCATCATATTGTACAAGTTTTCAATGTCATTCCCTCTAGTTGGCTCTACGTATCTCTTCCTTATGATGGGTCTAAGGGTGCAGTAACTTTCAAATATCCAACTTCAAATATCATCTTCCTCCTCTTCAAGTTGATGATCGTCTGGTTATAAAAATGCCATTCTAGTCCCATCAGTGTTGGATATGGTTGAATTCCATCCACGATATCAATAACTTCAAAGTATGCCACACTGCGCACCCCATCTATGTTCACGGGTACTCTTGTCAAACAACCAATCGATACTATTTTTTGTTGATTTGTGAGCCTTAGTTGAACAGGAGACCATAGTAACTTGGTTTTTCCCATCAACTCCCATGTCTTCTTAGGTAAAAAATTCACATCAGAACCCGAGTCCAAGATAACATTATCCACATCATACTCCCCAATTTGCGCACTGAATCTGAATTCTTCGTTGGTCCTTTTCCTATGCAGTACCTAGTTTACCATCCTTTGTGCGATGAGATTTTCCCTTCCTCGTGTGCAGTGATCAATCATGTCATATAATGTACTCAACATAGTTTCATCCTTCATTATCCCTACACAAATTTTCAAGAATGTTTTTAGCGTACTTACCTTTCCAATCAGTTTCTTTGGCATAGCACGATCTTCTACATGAGGTGCAGCTGACATTGACACTCCCCACTCCAATCCAAATACTTATTTTCTTGCTCTTTGATATGTCTCCTTTTCTTGTTGAGGATTGAAGGTTGGCATAGGCCCTGCTAACTTCCTTACCCATTGTTCAATCAGCTTTCCTTCATTTGTGATATCAGCCCCTGTTCTATCTCCTCCACACATAACAAACATTATTCTTGGTCCTTCACTGTGTCTTTCCATTGATATTTTATGTACATTTTGGTTTGGATTCTGGTTCTGGTTTCCTCTGGCCTACCATTTCGCAATGATTTGGGGACAATATTCTTTTGCATGATCTAGTGCTCTGCAATATGTGCATGTTGTACACGGATTCAGAGAGTCGCAGGCCAATTTTTTGGGTTGATTACAATTATAACATATAATCGGTCCTCTTCCTCCTCTACAAAAATTTCCTCTACCTCGGCATCTCCCAAATTTTCCTTTGTTCCCTGGATTAAACTCTCTTTGAGTATTATATTGCGGACCACCCCCTTCTTTTGCAACATTCTCCTCCTCAATCTTGTACATATATTATGTGCGCTCCCTCATTAAGTCGAATGCACGAAAATAATTCTCTTCATGTCCCAATGACTTGCAAAAATTACAAAACAATTTCCTTGGGGTACTCTGATAATTTTGTAGTAATGGACACACAATTGGGTGATGGCCCCATTTCTTACATATCTTGCAATATCCTCCTCCCGATAATGGATTTGTCTCTCTCATCGCCAAATACTACAAAAATGTTGGGCATTCATCCTTGTGATGTCCTTCAATCATGCATTTGGTACACCAGACTTGCTTGCATTTATCCTTTCTCTTTGTCAATTATTCTAATTGAATCGTCAATGCAGCCAAATGTGTATGAACCTCTGGCATTCCCCCATTATCTCCTACCGGAGATTATTCCAATTTCATTGCAATTTCTAGTTCCTTGGGCTGCGATGAAACCTTATGTTGGATCAACGACCTACAAATGTGTGGTAGAAGACCTGCAATAAACCATTCTTGATATTGTTGATCTAGGATATAGAAATTCAGTCTACCCATCACATCCTTAAACCTCTAGTCAAAATCCCATACCGACTAGGTTTGCACCTATTTAATCTCCTTCAGTTTTGTAATGTACTATGACTCTGACTTTGGCTTCTTGAACTACTTCAACAGTGCTTGTTTTATCTCTTCCAAAGTCCTGGATTTTCATGTAGGTGTGATGCTCTGCAGCTACATATTCCATACTAGCGCACGGCCTCTAAATGTTGTTGCTAATCATGCAACCTTCATAGCCTTGTATTGTATGTTCTTAGCGGCCCAAATCATTTCACAGACAAATGAATTTTGTTATGGATCCTCTGACCCCACTCTCTGGAACTTAGGAATTATAAGGGTGTTGTCTACCCCTGCCATGCTGCTTGTGTATTCCCTCTACTTGGTGAAGTTGGTTGACTCTAATTTGGACTCTGACTCTGTGCATTACTTCCACTATTATGATTTCTACTACTATGTCCTCCCTGGATAAATAAAATTTCTTTTGATAAGTATTCAATTGTTAATTCTGATTGTGGTGACGCACATGGGGTCGTGGATTCGACACAGGACATTGTCTAAGTAGGAATTACGGGTTCTTCTATTACTGGACTGGACTAAAACTCCTCTTCTTCTCATCCTATATATGGTATCTCCATGATTCAGACTATTTAGAAAGGTTCTCTCCCATCTAGCTCACTACGTGGCTCTCCTTTCTCAACCCTGGTATTTTTCCTCTTGTACTTCCTTCCTCTGTGCAATACTCCAAACTTGTATTCTTCCTCTGGTATACCCCCTTCTTGCATCCTCAGTCCCTCCTTTCCTTTTTCATCACTTCCTTTGTTCTCTCAGACTATCCTCTTGTCATCCCTTGATTCCCCTATGTGTACAAATCCCCTTAGAAATCAGACTCAATTATCATCATGCACTTGTCACACAATAGCATTTGTATCCACATACCTAATGATTTCAGGAACCTCCCGCGTGGATCTTTGAAAAAGTCCCTTTCTATGACACTATATGATTGAATGCAATCTATTGAAAACTCTGTAATATATTCTCCTAGTATGCTATCCAACCAAAAATAAATTGCACGAATAGTTGGGTTACTTACATAATTCAACTATCTTACCAATTGAAGAGACCAATTCCTTGACGTTGTAGCTCTGTACCTTCCAGTTTTCTCCACTAATCTTTCTAGCCACTCAATCAGAATAATTGGAAATTCGCCAAAGAAAATTTCATGCAAATCTGTGAACACATACATTTTTATCCATTGCTTGTCACTCATCCGATGGTTTCTATTCTCTTGTCAAGCAAACTCCCATTCCTTCCTTTCCAACCATTCTGAGATCTCTTTCTTAGTCAACTTCCAAAACATCCCCTCAATAGAAAATTCTGGGTCCCAACAATGAAAGCATTTGTTGGAACTACGTGTAGTTTGTAAGACCCTAGGTTCGATTTATATTTAACCAATAAAATCCACTAGACACCGACCCTTTCGGTATCACCTGCTTACACAGATGAAGTCTCACCTGAAGTATCTATTGGGACTGCAAGAACCAGGCTTCTGCAGTAGTAGGGGAATGGGAGGAAATCATTCGGTTCATTCTTCCTTATTATTTTTGTGTGTGTAAATCAATCATTATTCTTTATTAACTTACTCAACGATTCAGATTCATATTATCATTATATTCTAGATTAATGCATAAAATCATTAAATCATTGTTGTAATAGTCATGATTATTTGTGCAAAGATTAACCATAATATAAATCTAATCTACTATGCAACCATGCATAATTGATAAGCAATCACATAAAATTCATACAACATGGGATTTAACGTGGTTCACCCAACTCTAGACTACGTCCACAATGAATGGCTTCTTTATTTTTATTTCATTAAGTGCTTCAGGATTGCACACTACGATTACAAAGATATATCCTGGACATCTTTCTCTTCTCCTAGCCTAGTCGCTCTACAGTGCAAGCCTCTCTCTCTCTCTCTCTCTCTCTGCATCATCCCTTACTTTCATATATAGAGAACAGGAACCAAAAAAACATCTCATGTACAGGAACCAAATAGAACCCATAATTTCCCAACCCATTACATATTTATATATCAATTCTATGGCTTAAAACTCCACTTGGTTCATCCCAAAAACCCATTACATTGCATGGCTAATTTAGTTAACTGGTTGTTCAGTTGCTTTCTTTTTCTTTTTTGTCTGCATGCTTCTTTTGTGCGTCCTTCCATCTTTAGAACATTGAGATTTTATTCTTCCTTTTCGTTTGCTTTCTTCTCCTTCGTTATTATGCTTTATTCTTCTCTTTTATTTATTCTCTGTTTTATTCTTCTTAGTATGCACTATCCTTCTTAATTCATCTCATATGTGCACTTCTTCATCTTTCTTCTTCTCCTCTATGCATCTCTTTTGCACACTTCTTCTATACTTAGGATTTTTCCCAAAACTGTATTCGAAAACTGCCTATCCAACAAACTCAATAAGTGCTAGTATGAATCACAATTCACCTAGACATTCACCTGGACATTCAGCTAGAAGAGCATCTACATTATCAGAATCATAGATCATCCCAAGTAGACCCTTTTTTAGACATCAAAGTGAAGAAATTGAGAGCACAATATTAGGACAAGATCAAACAAGACAAGAGACACAAGAAGTGGCGGAAAAGGCATAAATCCATCTCACGTACATTGTATTCATTTTAATGATACAATATATAATACAATAATAAAACCACCTCAATTTTTCTCGCCTTGACACTTTATCAAGAGATAAAGTAGGAGAAGGAAAAGTAGGAATCTAGAAACTCACTTAGGATAACAACTATATCCTAGTTATGTGAAATACATAAAGGTGGTATTCTAGGACTTAATGATTGTATATGAGAAAGAGGCTAACATTCCCCCCCTCAATCATAAGTCCAAACAAAAATACAAATAAAGAAAGTGCATAAGATGGTACATCTCCATGTCTTCATGTTGAAACTCCTGAGTTGAGCCACAATGAAGAACTACATGAAAAACCACCAAATCTGGATGCTGAGAAATCTGGAAAATCTCATTGTGTAATCATGTGATCCAGAATGCCAACAATTTGCTCGCTGATGTGAACTCCAATATGATGAGAGAGAACCAAGAGAACTGAATTAGCTACAAATATGACACATCCATGAAAATTCCTGACAACTCAATCAATGCCAAGATGCAATGCAAAAGGATCCATTTGTCCTCTGCTAGGTCCAATGACCATCTAGGTGAACCAAATGTCCACATCATTTCTCTCAAAATTAGAATCCTTATGTATGATTCAATATTGAACCATCATTCTGTCAAAGTCTACCATCTACAGACTACAATTTCCCATCTGGAAAATTTGATGTCCATATGGCATATTTGTTGTCAAAAATTTTGGTCTGACAACCATCTTCAATTCCATCATCAATTCCCCCCTTTTTCAGCTGAAAGGAGAGAACATAAGTGGTTTCATAAACCATCTTCACTAGATTTATGA
Source organism: Picea mariana (assembly GCA_032191745.1). Taxonomy (NCBI): domain Eukaryota; kingdom Viridiplantae; phylum Streptophyta; class Pinopsida; order Pinales; family Pinaceae; genus Picea; species Picea mariana. The sequence goes on along the minus strand of JASDQU010590258.1, from coordinate 10,446 downwards.
ACTCTCCCCCTTTAAGGTGCATGAGAGTTTCACTTTTACCCCATTTGTGTGCAACTCAAAGTGGGAATGTGGAAACAACCACATGTTATCTCATCCCGTGAGGGCCATGCTTGAAAGCTACACTATAATAGGACCACTTTGGAGTTATATACCCTTATTCCAAGTACAAGAAAGGTTATGTGATGCAATATTGGTCTTTACTCGATATTGGATTCTACAGTAAGACTTAAACAATCGCTTGGCAGTCGATGACCATTTCCAAGGATCGATCCACTCATAGTGAATCTTCAATATTGTAGGTTTTTTCCTCTTGGAACATTTAGTTGATGCATGGTTTGACTTGCCACAATGCTAACAAGGATGGAGATCAAAACATTGACTCTCCATGTGACCAACTCGATTACAATGTTGGAATTGCATATTGTGATGTTGAACTTGAACAGGGGAAGTTAAAACTTTAGGTGAAGATGAAACTTCTTGAAGGAATCTTGCACTAATGAAGTGGATTCATTTTGAATATTTTGGAGTATGAAAGGTAACTTCCTTGTCATATCCAAGTCCTATTATGTGCTTGTTGTGGCTGATTTCTTCCCAGGTTTTGATGATGGGCTTGGAAAGAGAATTTTTTACTTGATGATGTGCTTCGCATTTAATTTTACTTATACTTGTTGTATCACTATGTTCTTTGGCATCTTCTACTTGTGATTCATGTTCATTGGAAGTTGCTTCTGAAGTTGGCTTGTTGAGGTTCTCCTTCACTGACTGTTGATCAAAATCATCATCATCATAGATAGGGTTGTTTTGAACAAAAACTAGTTCAAAACACTTCACTGACTATTGATTTTTGAGATCTATCAACTCATCATTCAGTAGCTATGATTGTGCTTGAAGAATTTTAACTTTAGATTGCGTCACTTGCAAACAAGTTATCATTGGTTGAAGATTATCTTTGTGAAGTATGAATGTATTGTCTTCAGCAATGTTTATTAGAGTGTTCAGTAACTCTAATAATTCTAGATTTCGCTCCATTTGAACATGCTTTCTTGCACTTCTCATTCACTTTCTCTTCATGATCGCTTGTACTCTCTCGCTTGAACTTGCTTCCAGGAAGTTGAGGGTGTTGGATACTACCGAAATTGCACCCAAACTTGTGATTTTACAATGATTCATTGAAAGGCACAACAATTGAAAATTGGACTCAAAAATTAGAGGGTGTCGGGTTCAACCGAAAATGCACCCGATAAATACAATGAAATTCAACTTGATTTGATTGGACACTTACGAAAAATTATAGTCTATCTTGATTACTTACAAAACATACTATTTGCAAGTTTACAATTAATGTTGATTTCAATGTTAAATTTATCCTCAAATGTGATGATTCTTTTTAGTTCAATTCTCGTTTGATTATGAGCTTGACTTGTTCATTGTTGATGTGATTGTTGACTTGATTTCTTCAATACTTGTTCATTGTTGATGTGATTGTTGACTTGATTGCTTCAATACGCTACTTGATTATGCTTTGTAGGAATTTGATCACATGTATTTGGTTATATTTGCATTGATGTCATTAACTTGATTTGTAACTTGTGTGTTTGATAATGTCAAAAATAGACATAAATCACCACAGAAAACAACCATAATAAAACCACCATCACACAAACAAAATCATCCTTATACCTCCTTATTCGATTTCAAGCCAGGTCTAGGACAAAGGACCATCACAAAAGAAATAATTTTATTAAAAATTTAATACAAGATCAACCTTTCAACTTGTATTTTGTTCTCCTTTTGAATGTGGAGAGACCCTATTAAGCATTTAAACATCTTCCCCTACATAATTTTGGATATATATCAAAATATCTCCAAAATGAAGATGGAAAAGAACTAATCTTTAGCTCTAAAATGGTGGTAAGAGCGAATAAACATCGAAGGATTTTGCCTATTTCATTGTGTTTTCTAAATAATTATGGAAAAACTGAGATTCTTGCATTGACAGATGTGTAAAAAGTATCCAATACAATAGCAAACAATGACACTGTTTCTTCAAGCAAAATTTGATGATGACATGTGAACAATTCAGTGGATGGATTTTATTTTTGGATTTCTGGGTGATCTTGAACTCAACCAGATCTACAAAATTCGATTGGAAATTGCCTTCTGGTTCTGATGGAACGCAGTTCGATAATGTGTGGAAAATCCACCCAATCACTAGATCAATTCCTCCTTCCTTTTGTCACCTCGAGTTCTTCTTGCGGTTTTGAGTTTGATCCCTTTATTTTTACTGGATGAAGTTATTGATCTACATTCCACCTCTGAGACATTGTTGTTCAGGAGGGATATCCTCTTTACCCTTTTATGGAGGGAGGCTCGGTTTGTTTATCGAATTCCCACTAAAGCAATGAATTCCACATGAGTTCATCCGTGCGGGCTGCTGGAAAAGGTGAACTACTACCAAATTTAGGCTCTAAAATCGTTGAGATCAAGACACGAAATCGTTGAGATTTGTGGAGGGTGCATGAAATTCATCAAGAGAAGATCCATGAAAGGAGAGGTATGTTGGTGAATGATCAAGAGAATAGTCGAGCAGAAGAATCTATGCAATGACTCGAATGACGAGTTGCACAAACTGACAGGGCTGACGAGCTATTCTACATACTTCTGTTCATAGCATATAGCTTCTTCATGATACCATTATAACAAATAAAATGAAGCACAAGGGTTTTGCAATCAAAATAGATCTGGAAAGTGAAAGGAAATCAAAAAATAATTGTGTTGGCGCCGAGGGTTTCTGGCGTCTCAGCAAAAACAAATTTCGTGAACCCTCTATCATTGACGGCTGCCAAAAAACATTCGTTCGAGGGTCACTACAACAAATTCATATAATTTAGATCTGTGAGTCGATCCGTGGAATGGTAACAGGTTTGAATCTATGGTTGAATCTTGCAAACAACAGTATGAACAGGCGACCAATAAAAGCCAAACGACAATCGTTAAATATGGATCAGATCGATGAGGGAAGGGCTGTTGTTTCTCAGATTGAAGCACAGGAAGGAGATGGGAAAAAATGAAAATGAAGATCTGAGCAGGCCGCTTCGAATTCAAATTATGCAATTGTGTTGATTTTCCTCCATGTTTCTTCATTGAACAACTAAAAAATATAGTTCATAAAATCTCACATGGATTGTTGAATGTTCTATGTGCAGGTAGCTAGAGAAAATCGTTGCGGATGCGGATCAAAGAATATTGAGCATATTTCTTTATTTTCTTCTTGTGCTACACAGATCCGTGGGGAATTTTATATTACTAATGATGAATCCATGGTGACATATCGCTACGTAGATCTCAAATCGCTTGAATTGTTGGATTTTTAGAAAGTTGTTGGAAACTCAAAGACATTGCATAAAATGGATTTCAACCTCATATGATTTCATAGTTATTCTATGCATGAGATTTTCAGAATATACCTTGAAGATAAACAACATTCATGATCAAAGAGATGAGGTATACAACACTGGAAACCAAAAAAATTTCCTGATTACTTGAAATGAGACCCCATTACTTTCAAAAGAAAAGTCGAGACATCGAGTCCAATTGTCGATGCAGATGTTGGATCTCCACCGACTCGCATTTCATTTTATTTTGTTTTCTAAGAAATATTTCATACCTTCACATTCGGGGCGTTGAGATCCATGG
>JASDQU010590257.1:81982-99478 GCA_032191745.1 Picea mariana | reverse complement strand
TGTGCAACTCACAAATAAGTCTAGACGTACACCTTTCACATGTCTATATCAGTTTCACAGAGGCCAAATAGTTACTAAGAAATGAATTACTATAATGAGAAAAATCAAAGTTATAATTGCCAAAGGCCAAAACATGGGGCATTACACATAGACATACCATGATTATGGTAAAGGAAAACTATGAACAACTAAAATGAAAACCCTAGTGAACAAGCATGTAACCTTGCCTTCCTCCGAAAGTTTCCTAACAATGAATCAGAAATGTGAAACTACGTGGAATGGTAGGGAATTACCCTCTTGAATATTACTCTAAGAAAACCACACTTGGCACATGGAGATACTGCCACGATCAGAATAGGGACAAATATTATTTATGAGTGCAGGTTACGTTCATCCAAAAATCAAATAATTTCCAACAACCCTACTTTATTATCCCTAAGCATGATTTAACATTTACCAAACAACATAATAGTAAGTATGATTAATAGTTTTCCACTCATGTTTTCCATGACTAGAGGGTATGGTTAAGTCTCAAGCACTTGTAATGCTATCAATACACCAACTTGTATTTCTATCACTAAGGTCGCAACAAGGGTCTCCCTTAGGATGACCAATGAAGGTCCTTAGCATAAATGTATACATAAGAGTTTCAAACAAATATTTAATCCACCACCAAGAATTGTAACATAGTTTTTAATTTATGACACTAAGACTATGAAGTAGGATATGTAAGTACTTGGCACTTTTTAAGGTAGAATTATTCAAGGGTAGGAGTGGTTTTTATAATAATATTTTAATAACTAAATATTGTTCCTATTCATTTTATGGCATATATAAAGAAAAAAAAAGTTGGGTGTGTGACAAAATGGTATCATATCTTTAGGAACAACAATCGGCTTTATGAGCTAAACTACAAAGAATAATTTACTATTGTTACAGTTATTCTTACCACTAGGAAGAATATTTATATTTGAAAGAAGGATGACATAAGTACCTAATCTACCTAAAGAAGGGTCACATCAAAATGAACTAGAAAATCCTGAATAAGGAAATATCGGTGAAGGAAATATATGTATTAATTTGAATTAAAGAAGGAATAATAAACAATGATAATTAATTCAGACTTTATAAGGTCTAAGAGATGAATTCAAAACTATTAAATCATATAATGAACTAATTATAAAGACACAAGAAGAACTTAATGCAATAGTGTTGACAAGCTATGTAATCATAATTCTAGTAAGAATAAAGGTAAATTTTCTAGTAATTCAAAAATTGATATACACAAGAAGAAGTCTAGGAAATCTAAACACATTGAATCAATGACGGAATTTTTATTTAACGAAATTGAAACTTCAAGTGAGGATAGTTCCAAATTGGAGCAAAGGACTAAAAACAAGCATAAGCACCATGAGAAAATCATGGGAGAATTCAAAAAGATAAAACCTCCAATCTTTAATGGTGAGATTGAGACTGGAGAAGATGTATAAGCTTGGCTTTCTTGGATGCAAAAAGACTTTTAGATATATAATTATTCAAATGAACTTAAAGTAAGAATGGTTATTTATAATATGAACGAGAAGGCATATATATGGTGGTAAGATATAAAAAGGGTAAAGAATATTAAGGAACATAAAATCACTTGGAAAAATTCTAAGAGATATTTTAAGAAACAATATCTATCAGAGCAATTAGGGTCCTATAATTATAGGAGATCTGATGATTCAGATATCATTTGTGGGTCTCATGATGAAGTTCTTGGTTTGCTAGTCTCTCGATTTTTTCCATTTCCCCTCCATCCATTTTCGCATCATCCTTCATCACCCTACTGCATCATTCATCCACCTCTGTGCCACTCACTCCCTCATACATTTGTCCCATTGGCTACATCTCGCCCACCACCCATCCATGAATTAAAAAACTTAGGCTAAAAAGAACAATATATTAATAATGTTAGTAATAAAATTAGTGTAGTTAGTTTAATCAAAATATGTTAGACTAATTATTACTTAATTAATTAATTAACAATTAAGTTAGTTGTTAAATTAGTAATAAGGTTAGGGTTTATTAATTAAACATTAAATAAAATAAATACAAATTAAAAAACATTAATAAAAACATATGAAATATAATAAACATATATATTAAAACATATAAAATAATAAATAAAAAATACATATAAATTAAATAGAAATTAAATAAAACATTTAACAAAAAAACAAATATAAAAAGTAAGTTAAAACAAATAAAATAAAACATAAACTAAATAATAAACTAATGAAACATATAATGTAATAAAACATAAACCAAATAAACAAAAACATAACAAACATAAAACAAATAATTAAAAAACAAATAACAAATTAAAACTAAAACATGTAATAAAACATTAAAACAAAATAAAAATACAAATAAAAGCAAAAAGGAAAAGAAAAACAAAGAAACAAATAATAAAAAATTAAATAAAAAACAAAAACAATAAAATAAAAGTCACATCATTTTCCCTCCCGCAACTTTACCTTCACACATCCCCAAAATTTAATCCACGAACATAAAAAATTCTGGATCCCCCGTGCTTTTTGAACTTTAACGGCAGGGGTCCGATAAGTGGTATTGGGAGGGACACTTGTCACCTCCATGTGATTTCGGACCCCCCCTCCCAATACAACTTACCACCTCAGGGGGGGTCCAAAATACCACCTTTCCCCAAAAAACTGCCCTTCCCCAAAAACTCAAAACCGCCATTTTTGCCATTTTGACCAGTTTTTTTCTGGGAAGGATTCTAGGCAAAGGAAAATGAATTTTGAAAAACCGAGAGAGGTTTTTCTCCATAACAGGATGAAGAAAAAAATTTCTCTCATTTTTTCCACAGGTTCCACCATCTGGGATAATCAAAGCTATCTTTTAGCCTCATTTTTCAGATTTCTGGTTCTTTCTGTTTCAACCCTGATTTTGCGGGAGTTGTTTCGGTGAGTTGGAGGGGAGTTTGGTGAAACCAAAAGAGGTTTTTGTCCAAAACATACTCATATACAATAAAATCCTTCATTTGTTTCCAAGGTGTCATCATTAAAGAGAAACAAATGTCTACGAGGACCCCTTTTTCGCAAAAAATTAGCTCGTCTTTCATGGCGGATAGTTCAGGATTTTTGGGGATTTGTTGTTGTTTTTGGTTGAGGAGGTTAAATACAACTTCCTAAACTTGATGGGGGATATCTCCTGTTTATTGATGTGATCTTAATGTAAAATGGTTGTTGATTCTTGTGGCCCAGGGAGGCAGTTCTCTGTAATATTTTTCAAATTCATCAGCAATGAAAGGGACTTTTTCACACGATTCCTGCGTGTTGACGATTGGTGAAGTCTTCTTTCTTCGTCAAATGTGATTCTACTCAGTCATCATTATGTTTTCTTTCTCTTATTTTTAAAAGGATATTTAGCACAAAATTTATCTCTGATACTCTATGTCGAGCTTTTAAAATCTTAATATTTTCTTTCGATATTACAATGATGAAATTCTTCAATGCTTTGTTATTGTGATTGACCATATCCTTTTCTTCTGTTGTACACCTCTTTACTTTAAAAGGATCCAATGTTTTCATTAACTTTCCCTATGGAAATACCTTGTATCTGTGTTTGATTTCAAACTTGTCACAGACCCCATAGCCCAATGGGATTCTAAAGAAGGCTTTTTAGCCAAACACCTCAAATCTAAAATCCAAACTCTAAACTCATCATCTAGCCTAATATATATTCAAACAAATTTATATCAAATAGAGAGATCCCTCTTTGAGTCTTGGATGGATAGACCCAAGACTCAAAGTGGTTTTTATGTTTCCTCTATGACTGCCTCTATAGCCTTGGGAAAATTATAGAGTGCTAACAGAATGGCAACCTTACTAGGGAACTTTCCCTAGTAGTACACTTCAAAGTTCCAGATCTGATCACTGATGGTGGACAGTGACCAAACAAAAGAAGCCTGAGATCATTCACCTGGTGACTCCAATGAACTCCAGACAGTGCCAACTCAAAGACTCCACTGGAGGAAGAACTTGAAGGATGACCAAGCAGCCTAGAAAGACCAAGTACTTAAGATCAAATTGTATTCATGATATTATTGGTTTCATCTGCAATTAATTTCTCTCTTATCATGATCCTGGTCGAGAGTATATTGTTGAAGTTTAGGATGAGCATTTTCAACCCAAAGAACCTCAAAGGATTGAGCCCATTCCCATAGCTCAGGTACACACTCCTACACATGTGAACATCCCAGATGCACCTGTAGAAATCCTAGTGAGACATAAGCCTCCTGCTTTATCTCCTAATCTTACTAAACCTTTGGATGGTTGTAAGCCTCTTGCTTCACCTCCTATACCTGCAAAAATCCCAGACAGATACAAGCCTCTACATTTTCCTCCTTTTATCCATGACCTTCCTATCAATTACATCAATAATTTTCCCAGGTTTGATGGAGAAAATCTGAAGATCACTATTGAAAAGCATATTCAAAATCTTGAGGATTTTCTTGATCTATTTGAGGTAGAATATGACGATGTCTGCATCATAATTTTCTCCCTATCATTGCAAGGTAAACTCAAGAATTGGTTTAAGAATCTTCCAGATGCAAGCATTAATAGCTTCCATCAGTTTGTAAAAAAATTCCTAGATCGATGGGTGATCATGAGAAATGTATTTCTCATCCTAGAAGAATATGACCATTTGGAAAGGCAGCCACGGGATACAATTCCTTAGTTTTCAGCAAGATTCAATAAGGTATATCATGCAATGCCTGCTGATATAAGGCAAACCCTAGGATCAGCTCACTTGCATTACCCAGATGCCTTCGATCCTAAGATGACATTCCAATTAAGAGAAAGGAACACTGCAACCCTTGAAGAAATGAAAAAGATTGCAGTTGATGTGGAAGCTGACTTGCTGAACAAAAAGGAAAAGATAAGGGCAAAAGATGAAGATAGAACAAAAAATGAATTGATTATATCTTCAGAAATGAAAATAGATGTCCTAAAAAATACTATAAAAGAGATGATGTAGAAGATTAGCAGAAAAGATGAGCTTGTTTTCCAAATACACCATGTTCCATTGATTTCAGAGAAAGAAAAGTTCATAGTTCCCAAACATTTTGCAGCTCACCCTTGGTACCATGGTTTGGATAATGATTATTTCATGTATTCAATTCACAATACAGTCGAAGATGAAGTTCAAAATCAGAAGATGGAGGAAGATTCTTATGATATGGTATGCATGTTCAATGTCATTTCATCCATGGACGATTCACCCAAGCTTGATTGATGTAATGTTGATTGTACCACATTGTATTTTTCAAACAAATTAGCCACATATGATTGCAAGGAGGAAAGTGCACAAAATTTTCAGAAAAATGCAAACTACCTGCCCTTATGTTTTGCCTCACTCCTGAGAAAAAATTGCAAGAAGATTGTAAACAGTAAGAAAGAGGAATGTTCTAATGCATCAGTTGAAGAGAACAAGAATGATAGATCTCTAGATTCATGCCCCACAGGGGATACATTGTAATTTTCTAGATGAACTTCGAGAAATAAAAATTGTATCTGCATGATTCTTGTGTTAGACTCCCTGGTGATGTTTTTATCTGAGTAACTGTTTTCTTGCTCTATTAATCCATTCATGTTTTTCCCTGATCTAATCATTGAAAGAAATATTAAGAAAAAAACTTGTTTTTTGCACTTTGTTTCTTGTCTTTTAATGATCTGCATGTTTTTGTCTGAAGTTGAGCATAGGAATTCTTAGTTTCTCCTATGCTTGATGGATTTTCCCTTCTTTTCCTCTCCTCCACTTGCATTTTATTCAATTTGATCCAGCAGTCTTTCTATCCTTCCCTGTGGAGACAATATTTTACATCTGAGATCGATCCATTTTTAGAAAGGTGGACCCCTTGGCCCAATTAAAATTTGAGTTTTCGATCTCCCAAACATACCAAATCCATAAACAAACCTATGTTCTTCATAACTAGCCTAACATCTATTCAAACAAATCTATATCAAACAGAGAGATCCCTCTCTGAGTCTTGGAGGGATAGATCCAAGACTCGAAGTGGTTTTGATGTTGCCTCTGTGACTACCTCCATAGCCTTGGGAAAATTACAGAGTGCTAACAAGAGAAATACTATGAAAGTAAAGATAAATAATTTTATGAACTTAAATTGATAAATTTAACCATGAAGGAATTTTGCACCAAATTTTTAAGCTTATTATGCTATGTACCATATATTGTGGATGGAAAACCTAAGATACAACTCTTTTTGAGTTTCCTACCAGCCTCATATTAGGAAATTATTGAATTTGAAAATTCCAAGACATTAAGAAGAAGCTATGCGTAAGGCTAAATTATGTTTTGAACAATATAAAACCATAAATGAAAATACTAAAAACTAGAAGGGAAAGAAGGTGGAAAGGTTTGATTCATGAAGAAAAGAAGGAATGTTTTTAAATAATAAATTTGCAAAAGGGTTTCAGGGAAATAACTATAGAAATAATAAGCCTTATAACCCATGTGATAATAAAAATGCAAAACCAACAACTTTTTATAATAAAGAAACTTCCCAAAAAGAACTAGTAAAGTGTTGGGAGTGTGGTGAACCAAATTATTTCAAGAATTGTCCTCGCAGAAAGAAAAACAACATCAATATACATATAGTTTGAGAAGCTACAATAGTTGGTGAAATAACAAGGAGTACCCGATAGGGGCGGAGCCTTGGAGAGCAGATAAGCATATCACGATGCTTCCATGGTGGAAGTAGAAGGTATGTTGAATAGTCAACCAATTTCTCTCTTGATTGATCTAGGTGTTAGTCTAAGTTATGTTTTACCTAAGATAGTAGAAATTTGTAAGTTACGGAAATAAAATTTTGAAAATTCATGGTTAGTACAACTTGATACAAGAACAAAAAGTAAAAGTATAAACCTTGTCAAGGGTTGTGAAATTAGTATGAATGGATTTAAAACTAAAGCAAATTTGAATATTTTGTGACTAGGGTCATATGATGTATTAATCGGTATGGACCGGTTAGAAAAATATAAGGTAATCCTAAACTTCTATGATATAACATTTACTTATGTAGATGATAGTAGTAACATTATTAATATCAAAGGAATACCAAAAAGCATTAGTATTAGGAATATCTCAACTCTATAGATTAAAATATGTGTTCATAAGGGATGCAAAGTATTCGTTGTTCATGTAATAGATTATGAAAAAGAAGAAAGTAAAAAGGATATAGAAAATCTCCCTATGTTGTAGGAATTTCAAGATGTAATTCAAGAAATTCCTGGATTGCCTCCGAAGAGAGAGATAGACTTATCCATAGACTTATTAGTAGGAGCAGTTCTAGTTTCAAATGCTCCATATCAGATGAATATCTTGGAACTTAATGAACTTAAATATTAACTTCAAGAATTTTTAGACAAAAAGTATATTTAACCAAGTGTATCGCCTTGGGGAGCATCGATATTATTTTTCAGGAAGAAAGATGGAACCTTATGACTATGTATATACTATCAACAACTTAATAAAATGACAATTAAAAATAGATGCCCCTTACCCCACAACGATGATTTATTCAATCAAGCACATGGAGAAACAGTGTTTTCGAAAACTGATTTACAAGCAAGATTTCATAAAGTAAGAATTAAAGACAAATATATATACAAAACAACTTTTAGAATGAAATATGGGCATTACGAGTCTGTAGTGATACCCTTTGGGTTAACAAATGCTCAGGCCTCATTCATGTGTCTAATGAATAATATCCTAAGTAAATACTTAGATAAATTTGTAGTTGTCTTTATCGACGATATACTAATCTATTCAAAGAATTAACAATAACATGAAGAACACTTAATAATAGCTCTACAAATCTTGAGAGAAGAAAATCTATATGCTAAATTTAGTAAATGTGTTTTTTACAAGGATAAAATTCAATATTTAGGGCATATAGTTTCCAAGGAAGGAATTGTTGTGGACTTTGAGAAAAAAAATCCATTATGGATTGACCAATCCCAAAGGTTGTTTCAGACATCAGGTCATTTATGGGTATAATAGATTATTACCGGAATTTTATTGAATGGTTTTCAAAAATTTCCCATCCCATAACATCCATACAAAATAAAGGAACAAAATTTATATCGTCTGAAAAATGACAAGTTTTGAAAAATAAAAACATCTCCTAACAACAACTTCAATAGTAAAAATAACAGACCAATATAAGGACTTTGTTGTATGCACTGATGCATGCATTGAAGGGGTGGGAGCAGTCTTAAGGCAGGATAATATTGTAATTTCTTACGAATCTAGAAAAATTAAGGAACACAAAATGCATCAGGTAACACATGATTTAGAGTTAGCCGCAATAATACATGCATTAAAGATGTGGAGAAATTATTTGATAGGATGCAAATTCCTATTAATTTCAGACAGTATTGCCTTAAAATACCTATTTGATAAAAAAAATCTCAATGCCTGACAAGAAAAGTTGTTAGTCTTCTTGAGTGAATATGATTTTGAGATAAGACTCATAAAAGGAAAAGAAAATAAGGTATTTGATGCCTTGAGAAGGCATGCAAATATTATTTATACAATTATGAGAAGTAACTACGAAACTGACTTAGAGGAAAAGTTCAGGATGGCGACATAAAAGGATAAAAATATCATAATATCAAACCTAAATTAACAGAGAATCAAGAAAAAACTGAAAAATAAGATCTCAGACTTTCTAAAAATGGACTTTTGATGTATAGAAATAGGTTGTATATACCTAAAGTTGAAGAAATTAAATTGCTAATACCGAATTAATTACATAAAAGCCATACTCTGGACATCTTGGCTATCAGAAATTAATTACTATGCTAAGGAAGGAATTTTATTAGCCTAACATGAAAGGAGAAATTATTGAATATATAGCTAAGTGCATATAATGTTAATAATTTAAGGTCGAACATCGACACCCAGTCAAACAATTACAACCTTTATCGGTACCTAAATGGAAATGGGAAATTATAAGTATGGATTTTATAATAGGTTTGCTTAAAAGTGGCAAACAAAATGATTCTATAATGGTTGTTGTTGATAAATTAAGTAAAGAAACACACTTCATACTAGTTAAATCCACTTATAAATATATTAACATAGCATATATATTTATGAAGAAAATTTTCTGACTACATGGAATTCCTAAAAACGTAATCTCATATAGAGACACTAAATTTACCGGAAACTTTTGGAAAGCCCTATTTAAAGGCTTAGATACACAATTAAACTTCATTACTTCCTACCATCCTCATACAAATGGGAAGACTGAAAGGAATAATCAAACAGTAGAGGATATGCTCAGAATGTATGTTTTGAATAAACCAAACAAATGGGAGGAATATCTACATTTGGTTGAACTCTCTTATAATAATCAATACTAAGATTCAACTAAACTTAGTCCTTTTGAAATCCTTTATGGAAGAAAATGAAACACTCTTATTTCTTGGAGTAATCTTTTCAATAAATTAATGATAGGACCTAAAATTTTAAAAGAAATGGAACTAACAGTGAAACAAGTACAAAAGAATTTGAAAGAAGCTCAGGACAGGAAAAAAAGTTACACAATTTCCAAAAGAACTCCAAGAGAGTTCAATATTGGATACCATGTGTATATCAGAGTAAGGAATAAAAGAAGTTCTTAAAGACTGGGCACGTATACTAAATTAGATCCTAGATATTGTGGTCCCTTTGAAGTGCTTTCACAAATAGGACATGTACCCTATCATCTTGCACTTCCATCCACTGTAAAAGTACATGATGTTTTCCATTTTTCATTATTAAAGAAATATATACACGATACTACTCATGTTGTGTATTTGAATATGATATAGGTGGAACCTAAGTGTGAGTTCCCAGTAGATTTGGATACTATTCTTGATATGAGGGACCTTACACTGTGGAATCGAGCCATCAAACAGTTAAAGGTGCAGTGGAGGAACCTTAGTGTCGAAGAGGATACATGGGAAATGGAGGATCATATGCAGAAAGAATACCCATTTCTATTCCAGAATGATCTAGATAAAGATTGAATATCACCAAGGACTGTGTTGAGTTATAAGTAGGAGTGGATGTAATACCTAGAAATTTCAGATTTTAAACTTATTATTTTATTTTGTTCATTTAATTAAAAAGCACATTTGATCTTAGTGATCTAACTCAAAAAAATTTATTGTTTTATCTATATTATTTTATTAATAAAACAAAAAGAGAAAACACACATGAAGTGGTACTATTAGAAGAGAAAATGCAAGGATCCAAAGAGAATCACCAAGTGACAGCAGAAGGGGGACAAGTGGAAAAGATTGGTTGAGTTAACTCAACCAAAGTGAGACAAGATCTCAAATTTTTTTGGATCATGTGTAAAAATTGGATTGACAGGAGGTCAATGAACAAAAAAATAAATTTTAGAAGTGGTCAATGAGCAGGAGGCTCGAAAAAGTGTCAAATACCTAGGAAAATATTAAAATGAAAGAAAGAAAAGAGAATTCGATGCCATTCAGATTCAGATGAGCATTTTATGAGAAGTAGTTAAATGAAATAGAGAATCTTCACATAAATCTTGGAACCCTATACTCTACAAGAGGTCACTTGGTTGGTTTGGATTGAGATTTAGCTCACAAGTGACAAAGAAGGCATAGGTGGAAGCTTTGATCTAAGGTTGGGAGGAATAACCCACTTTACATGTGTTTTCCCTTATGGAAATTCAGTTGCAAGTTTTTACTACAGTCTCCTTCCATCCTGTTCTGAACTTGAATATTATTTCTTTAAGATTCCATGGATAATATATTTCGATTTGATTAGTGTAGAGATTTAAGTTATAGATACTCAATCAGTATTTTAATTATCATTCAATTGAAGTTTATATATATATATATATATATATATATATATATATAACCCCTACTTTATTATCCCTAAGCATGATTTACCACTAACCAAACAAGAATAATAATAAGTTTTATTAATAGTTTTTCACTCTAGTTTCCCATGACCGGAGGATCAGGTTAAGTCGCAATTACTTGTAACACTATCAATCCACCAACTTTTATATCTATCACTATGGTTGTGACAAGGGTCTCCCTTAGAATGACCAACAAAGGTCCTTAGCACAAATGTATACATAAGAGTTTCAAACAAAGATTTAATCCACCACAAAGAAGTGTAACAATTTTTAATTTATGACACTATGACTATGAAGTAGGATATGTAAGTACTTGGTAATTTTTAAGGTAGAATTCTACAAGGGTAGGAGTGGTTTTGATAAGAATATTTTAATAATTAAATGTTGTTCCTATTAATTTTATGGCATATATAAAGAAAAATAAAATTGGGTGTGTGACAGGATGACATCCAAGCTCATGTCTTAATGGATTTACGGTAGACATGGCTTGAATCTACTCATTGTGCCAAGGAAGAACAATATGTAGTCTCTTCTCAGATAATAAATCCTTCCTTTATTCCCCATTATTGGAAGAGGAATGGTTGAAAGAAAAATTGAATTTATTTTCTACAACTGTGATGGAAAATAGTTTCTGACACATAAATGTATGGAGAAAAATATTTTTATGTCCATGTATAAGGAAATTTCATAAGAGGATGTTGGTGTTTTCCCTTCTAAATCATTTTCCTAGGTTGATAATTATATCCCACCATATGATCCACAAGAAGTTGAACCACTCATATCTCTGAATTCTCTCACTGGTATCTCCGCTCCTCAAACCCTTAAGTTAATTGGATATATCAAGAAATGAAAATTCATTATACTCATAAATAGTGGTATGTCAACATCCAACATAACTAATTTCAATAGAAGTGTGATGAACCATCAGAACTTGATGTTCCAATAGCCCCCCCTCAACTCACAATTTTGGTGATTTTGGAGGTGAAATTACATCAACAGGATATTCCCTCATAATTGCAACTTCTTGAAGGCAAAGCATAGTATAGAGCTTGATAAATATATCTCCAGATAATGACTCAATGAATATATCATCTACCTAATCATATGTTCTAAGATAGACAATAGAGATAACATTCTCATGAACCAACTGTCTCAAATAGTGTGAATGGAGCTCAACATGCTTCATCTCACTATGGGAAATAAGATTGTCAACAACTTGAATGGAACTATTATTTTCACATTATATTCTAGTCAAGGTATAAATAGGAAAGCCAAGTTCACTCACAAGTTGGTGAAGCCATACTTCCTCTATACCTGCATGATTTTCTACTTCTGTAGTCGACAAAAAGACTACCTTATTTTTCTTGCATGAGAAAACCAACAATATAGTACTTTAGAAAAACACATATCTAGAGGTGGACTTCCAATCATAACTATCACTAGCCCAATTGGAGTTGGTGAAGCTAACTAATGAATATAAAATTCAACAATACTTGATACCAAAATGAGTGGTACCCTTGAGATAGTAGACAATTCATTTAAATTATTTCCAATGGATTTCTATGGGAACTTGCATAAACGAAGAAACCACAATATAAACAAAAACAATGCTAGGTATACTATGGGTATGATAACTAAGACTATCAACCAATTTTCAATAGAGTGTAACATTGACTTTGGGAGTTTGACAAATGTTTTTGTTTAGATTTACTCTAGTTATAAAACAAGTAGCACAGATCTTAGAATATACCATCTTAGAACATGTCAAAATACACATTACATAGTTATGTTGTGAAATGAAAAAACTATCATAGAGTGGTAATACTTGAAGACCCAAAAAATAATGCAGAGTACCAAGATCTATCATGTCAAAATATTCAACAAGGAACTTCTTCAATCTAAAAATGAAATGATTTTTATTGTTTGTGATGGCAAGGTCTTAGACAGATACATAAAAAATCAAAGTGTTTCCATTAGTATGGATTACATATAGCTATGATTAGATTAACAATGTTTGAAACCAAGTTGAAGAAAGAAATTTTGATAGTATCATACCAAACTCTAGGAGCTTGCTTCAAACCATAGAGATACTTCTTCAGTCGATAGACTAGGTTAGAATATGTCACAAAACCAAGAGGTTTTTCCATGAATTTTTTTTTAGATATTTCACCATGAAGAAATATAGTCTTCACATCCATCTAATGGATATGCAATCCAAATCGAGAAACAAGATAAATAACTAGTCAAAAAAAATTCTTCTTTACAACAAGGGAAAAGGTCTCAGTGTAGTCAATGTGTTCTTATTGAGAAAATACCTTCACAACCAAGCAATCTTCGTGATGCTCAAAATTAGCTTAAAAGGTAAATTTGTTCTAGTAGATCCATTGACACTTCACAACATTATTTCTTTGTGGTTAGGGAACTAATTCTCAAGTGTGATTCTTTGGAAAATAATCCAATTCTATCTTCGTAGCTTTATCCCATTCAGGTTGACCATGGGCATATGAGTATGTAACACCTTTATAAGTTTAGAGTACACAAGTTATCAATGCAATTTTTACATATTTCTTTTGAGTTTAGTTATTTCATCTTGAAGAAACATCACCAACATTAGGTCCCGAAGCTTCAATGATATTGGCAGCCCATCTCAATAGACAAGAAAGGGGTCAACTATTTTTCACTACAGAAGGTCCATCAGAATTTAGAATAATTTCAGTCGACAGATATGGTGGACCATTTGAAATAGATATTAACAGATTTGTAGCATCCCTATACCCCTACTAGGAAATGCCACATAAAAATTATGAACTCTGAGACTAATTTAATTTACAAAAATGATTTGTAATTACACATATTAATGCATAATAACAAAAACTATATATATACAACACATACATAAAAATCCATGAGAATAAATGAATAAATATTAACACAACACATAAAACTTTCACACAAAAAACACTTATCTTTGGTAAAAATAACATCGGTTGCATGTATACGTTCTATGATCCTCCCAAACTTACACCACACTACTCATAACTCTCAGTAGTGGGTCACCCTGTATCTGGGGCTAAAACGCCACCTCGGTACAGGATTCCTAACTAGGATAAGGTGTCTCAGAAATTATAGACTCAGACAAAGGTACAAAGTCAAACTAACAGCCTATAGTCCCTCATTCCCCACATGTATGTCCCACCAAAATAATTGTGCCCATTATCTTCTCAACAGTCCTTTGGCTTCCCCAATTCCCTTCCGGGGCTTCAACAACATGTCTAACATGAAGTATCAGATCCTTGTAGCTGCATCTTGGCACCTTGGGAAATCAATTCCTAGTATTTCTCTCACCTGGAGAGAATTCTTATGGGCCTGACAACCCACTTATTCAGTATCCCATGAACCTAACAACCCCCCTCTTCAGTTCAGTTCCAAATATTTCCATGGTACAGGTACAAGTATAGGTAATGTCATCATGAAGGTACAAATGAAAATAGTAAGGTGAGGTGTGAAAAATAATGGAATGATGGCCAAATGAACTAAATCCCCCAAATTATACTTGCATGTTTTTAGCTTAACCCTTATCATGTTGGGAACTAGCTTGGATCCACATGGGATATGTTTCCTAGTTTAGTACCTAGGATATATTTTTTATCCATAGTTTTAAACTTTATACTTTAGGAATATTAATAAAATATTCCTTTGGGATTAATACCCTTAGATTATCCCATTAATCCTAGACTCTTATCCTCCCTTTTCCCATTCTATTCAAGTTTATCCCCCCATACGCATTTACCTAGTAGGTCAACAACAATGATTTGTTTTCATTAAAAAATGAGTGTGATTACATTTTACAAATATAGGCTCACTAGCCTTTTAGCTTCTATCTCTCCAACCTAATAAACACACAGTTAATATGGCCTCAAAATACATATGTACAAAGGCACTCTAGCCCCTAATTATTGTGGCTCACTAGACCATATGTATAATTGCATTTATATTTACAATTTGGGTTCAACTTATGGGTATTACATTCCCCTCCCCCTTATTTATGCACTTTCCTTAGTGCATTTTATACACATGTACATTCAAAACTTCAAAAGTCTTAAAAAATATGCAGGTGTTCTTCCCACATAGCATCCTCATGCTCCCAAGTTACATCCTCAAGGCTATACTAGGTCCATTGGACATTTACTATCCCTATGGCTCAATTCCATAGTTTCTTGATCTTCTTATCCTATATGAAAACCATTTTCAGTTGAAAGTTTCCTTCCAACTCCACCTGAATCGCATTCCAATGAATGACATGATTAACATTAGGTACATACTTTTTAAGAAATGATACATGCAATACATTATGAATACACATCATTGTAGTTAAGGAAATCATGTATGCAATAGAACCAATCCTCTACAATATTTTAAATGGCCCATGATAATGTGCTACCATCTTTAAACAATTTCCCAACTTCAGGGAACTTCTCTTGGCATTTACTTTTAAGAACACATGGTCACCCACTTTAAACTCTCTGTGATTTTTTCCTTTATCTGCATAGCTATTATGTATGTCTTTGGAAGCCTTTAAATTTTGTTTTATTTTCACCATCTTCTCTTCCATTTCCTTGAGTAATTCTCTTACAACCATTACTCTCTCTAATGGGTTATCCCAACTCACCGGTGTGTTGCACTTTCTGCCATAAAGTGCCTCAATTGGGATCATATTTAGAGATGCTCAATACCCATTTTTGTAAGGAAGCTCCACCAAATGTAAATAATCCTCCCATGTTTATGGTTTATCCATCACATATATCCTTATCATTTCTTCTATCACCCAATTTACCCTTTTTGTTTGTCCATCTGAATCTAGATGATAGGTTGTGCTAAAATTCAGATTTGTTCCAAATCCATTGAATAATCCCTTCCAATTTTTTTATGTAAATTTGGGATCTTTGTCAGACATAATTGTCTTTGGTACACCATGAAACCTATAAATTCCCCTCATGTAAATATCAACAATGTTGGTTTCCTTGTGAGTACAATTCACTGGAATAAAATGGGTAGCTTTAGTAATCTTATCCACCACCACAATGATGGAATCATGCCTCTTGGTTGTTTTGGGAAACTTGGTGATGAAATCCATTGTTACAACTTCCGATTTCCACTTAGGAATGGGAAATGGATGTAGCAAACTAGTTGGGTGTATGTACTCAGCCTAGATATTTTGGCATTCCAAACACCTAGCAATAAAATCAACCACTTCTTTCTTCATACCTGGCCAATAATATTGGCTCTTGACAACTTCAATAGTTTTATGGTTAACTGGGTACCCCACATAAGGAACATTATGTATTTCTTTCAATATCATGTTTTTCAATTCCTTATAATTTGGCACATGAGTTTTTCCCCTATACATGAGAATTTCATCCTCTTTTAACTCAAAAACCTCAATTTTATGCCGCAAAATACCTTGTTGTAATTTTGTATTTATTTCCATGTAATGTAGATATGATTTTGCAGCCTCTAAAATTCTGTCTTTAAAATCTGATTTATACATGCTAATGGTTGTAGCATGCATCTCATGCACTCTCCTATTGATTGAATCAGACACCTTGTTCTCTTTACCCTTGATATTGTTGATTTTTTGGCAGCATCGAAAAGACATTCTACTAGATTGATAATTAATAATATGATTATTAATTATTAAGAAATATTATTAATTATAATATTATTAATGTAATAATATATTTATAATATAAATTATAAATATAAAATAAATTATAAAGTATAAATATAAAGTATATTTATATTATATGTATAATTTAATATAAAGTATAAATATATTTATTACCCAAAGGATGCATCTCTTCATGGATGGTCACCATGGTCACCATATGTTATTTATATATAGAACACTCATCATTTTAATGAGATATTCATTCACATACAATATCATCTCTTATGAAAAATCAACATGGTATCAGAGCGGGACGGGGCTTGACTCCCTCACAGGAGGGCCCAAGAAAATGAGAGTAGAGTAAAGTCTTGGGAATGTTAAGTTTATGGGGTTGTTCCAATATCTAAGTACAACATATTTACTTTTTACTCCTACCTTAATTATAGAAATAATTTCATAAATTATGGTGGGAAATAATTTCTAGTACAAATGTCTAATTACTTAAATATGAAGATTGTACTACGTATTTACCTATATTTATGCAAAGAATCGCATGAACTATGGAGGAACAATTTAACAAAGTCAAATACTATGTGGATGGATTATAACCAAATTAATAATTGGGTAGTTATGGGAGGTATTCTCCAAACATTTATAAGAAATAAAATTCAATTTAATTTTCAAAAAGACATGTTTTTTTGGATCAATTTAATATTACTATAAAAAGACACAACATCTAAGGAAGAGGCCGAAGTTTCTAAGTAGTTGAAATTTTCTGAGTGTAATTACTTAGTGATGTTCTAGAGTTCACAAAAGCAATATCATTGGAAGTAATTAACACTTGCCGAAA
>JASDQU010590257.1:62721-74695 GCA_032191745.1 Picea mariana | reverse complement strand
CGATTCTCAAACTTGGCTTGCTCTCGGATCATTTGACATCGAGTCCACGATCCAACTACGCGTGTCCCTCTTTAATCCAATGAATATCCTTGACTCCAAGACTTTGGCCTTTGACAATCTCAAAACTTTCTCCTTCGCATTTTCTCAGAGTAGTTTCACCCGGAGTTCATGATCCATTGACATGTACCCTCCTGCTCGATCAACGATCATAAGTGACTTTGGCACTTTGGGACTTAAAGTTGATCGCTGCTTCATTCTCCTCTAGAGTGGTCACCTCCTGAATAAGTCATATGTGGTGGAAACCACTTGCTATTGGTTAACACTTCCACTTCCATTGTTCTTCCATTGTACTAGATCAACGGTTGAGAATTCATCTGAAGTGATCTTCAGACTAGACAACTTGTATCCACTTTCAAACTTTGACATTCGGGACTTCGAGACTTAAGGCATTTTCTGGTGGTAAAACTCCTAAATTAAAACTCTCGGAGTGACGTCACTTGATGACATGTCATGATCCTAGTAGCTTCCACGTGTCACTCATATTTGTGATTTGTACGTAACTATAATACCAAATCAACTTGACACTTGTCATTGTCTCATTGTACCACGTGTCCTTGCTGACATAGTCTTGCTGACATGGATCCTCATTCATTTCAGGACTTTGGGACTTCGGGTATTTCAAATTTTCAAGTTTCCAATTCTTCTGAAGTGAGAGTTCCCGAACAATAACCTCCTTGCAACATTTAGACCCAAACTAAATGTTGTTCATCGATCATGTTCTCAAATCGACGACTCGATCTTTCTATGATGTTGATTTTCTAGCTTATCCTATCCTTCCACTTCAAACTAATCTGACAAATTTCATTTACTTAGGCTCTCTGGCTCTCCAGACTTTGGGTTTTTAAAGTCTCAAACTAAAAAATCCTCGAAGTGATTTCCTCTAGAGTTGAGGATCATGTGCCACCTTTCATTATTGTTGATGGACAATCCCTGCTTACTTCGAGACTTCAAGGCTTTGACAAGTTTGCTCTCCTATGCTCATTAAAGGCTTAACCTTATTGCATTTACTTCTAGATCCAATGACTGTTGATCCTCGGCGCTCATATCCAACGGATCAAATCTGTAATTCTCCTATGCGCTTCCTCTGGTCACTGGATGTTGATGTAATCGTCATTGGGTAGTCGAGATTCGTGATCAAATGGCCATTGTCATTCTTCCTCCTGATCTTTCTGATCTCTCTGAATTAGAATGTTTTTCTAAGTGTTCAAAGGTATCGATATTTTCTCCTCCTATGTGTCCTTTTCTTGGACCTTGACTACACTTCTGGAAAGCACAAAGTGCTATCTCTTCTGATATTTGATATCTTCATACTATGCACTCCTCCTCCTGAGATTATGTTTCCTTCTTCTTTGCCTTCTATTCTTTCCATCAATGACAAGAACACTCTTCCTGTAAACATGCCAACAATCTCCCCCTTTGGCATTGATGGAAACCCTAAATGACTGTGCTATTCTACTTGGACCTCCAGCTGTAGCATCCAAACCACTCCTTTTATCCCCCTTTGAGATCAATCTCAAAGAAAACATGTTCCCTCTAAGTTGTTGCAGTACTTTTCATAGGTATCAAATATTCAACCAACACATACTCCCCTTGACAGGATGGACTCACTTAGGTTGATAGTGGGGTCATGCCCAACTTCTGGCGTAGATACTCAAACTGAGATTTTGCAAGTGCTTTAGTGAAGATATCAACAATCTGATTTTTGGATGGAATATAATTCAAATAAAAAATAGTGTTGATCACTTGTTCTCTCAAGAAGTGATACTTGATCGGTATATGCTTGGTCTTGGAGTGAAACACAGGTTTCTTTGACACATTGATTGCACTGGTATTATCACAATGAATTGGGATCAGTGCAGTATATCTTAACTCCAATTCTACAAGTGTCTGAATCATCCACAATACTTGTGTACAACAAGTGGCAGTTGCAATGTATTCAGCTTCTGTAGTTGATAAGGAAATGGAACCTTGCTTCTTTCTCAACCATGTATAAGGGAATATCCTAATACGAATGCACCTCCACTCGTTCTTTTCCTTTCATCCACACAATTATCCCAATCAACACCTGAATAGATTGATAGTTGAAAATTTTGATTGCTAGGATACCATAGGCCATAGTACATTGTTCTTTTCAAGTATCTAAATATTCTTTTGACAGCTAATAAATGACTCTGTTTAGGTGCAGCCTGATACCTTCCTACCATTCCAACAACATGCATTATGTTTGGATGGGATGCTGTGATGTACAATAGGCTGCCTATCATAGACCTATATGAACTCTGATCAACACAGTCATAATCCTTGCTTAATTTTCATCCAGTGACCATAGGTGTTCTCATAGGTGTGGAATATTCCATCTGAAACATTTTCAATGTTTCTCTTAGATATTTCTCCTGAGAAAGAAATAATCCTTCAGACATCTAAGTAATTTGCAGACTAAGGAAAATTTACAAATCCCCTATCATAGACATTTCAAATTTAGACTGCATGGAAGAAGCAAACCATTGTACTAATGAAGCATTATTGCTTCTGAAGATGATGTCATCTACATAGACCAACACAATGAGAAAATCATTACCCTCTGTTTTTATATATACATTGTTGTCAACTGTTCCTCTCTTGAACCCTTTATCTTGAAGATACTTATCCAGTCTATAATACTAGGCACAAGGAGCTTGTTTTAACCCATATAAGGATTTCTTCAGCTTGCAGACAAAGTCAGGGTTATCTGATAGTTGGAAACCCTCTCGTTGTTCCATATAGACTTCTTCTTTTAGATCTCCATTTAGAAAAGCTAGCTTGACATCCATTTGATAGAATTTAAACTATTTATGACAAGCATAGGCAAGAAACATTTTGATAGCTTCTAATCTCGCTACGGGCGCAAATGTTTCATCAAAATACAGTCCTTCTATTTGAGCATATCCTTTGCAGACCAATCTAGCCTTATTTATTACAATGTTTCGTTTCTCATTCATCTTATTTTTGTAGACCCATTTTGATCCTATTACATTTTTATTTGCTAGCTTAGGAATGAGTTCCCAAGTGTCATCCTTTTCAATATGGTCTAGTTCCTCATTCATTGATTTTAACCAATTTACATCTTTACTAGTGTCATTAAAGTTCTTGGGTTCCACCATGGATATGAAGGCCATATGTGATTGCTCGATGTCTTTGATTATCATTCTTTTGCTCTGTACACCTTTGTCTTTCTCACCAAATATCTGACTTTCAGGATGATTATTTTGAGCAATTCTAGAGGAAGGATTTGATGTTGATTGTTGTCCTGAATCTTCTTGTCTAGATGTCTCTTCTCCATCTAATTCTTGGACCTGTTCATCTTCAGTTTCATCTCTGTCCTCTGTAGTAGACTCAATATTTCTCACCTCTCTTACTGGGACTCCTTCATCAACCTTTAAATCAATGCAATCAACTAATTTATGCAATCGTTTATTAAAGAATATATATCCTTTACTATTGGTATCATATCCTAAGACGATGCCTTCATCATCCTTGTCATCATACTTGCCAATTTTTTCATTATTATTCTTTATGTAGCACTTACTCCCAAAGACTTTGAAGTGTTTGATTGAAGCAGTTATTCCATACCACAACCCATAAGGTGTCTTGTCACTATGTGGTCTGAGGTGGGATTTGTTAAGGATATGGACTGATGTGTGTATTGCTTCTACCCAGTAAGTTTGACCAATGTTCTTCTCATTCATCATTGACCTGGTCATTTGCTGAATTGTTCGGTTTTGCCTCTCAACTACTCCATTTTGTTGTGGAGTTCCTAGGATTGTGTATTCTCTCTTGATCCCATGTTTATCACAGAATTCCTTGAAATCACTTGACACAAATTCTCCTTCTCTGTCTGATCTTACTGCCTTTAATCTCTTGCCTATCTGATTCTCAGTTAAATCCTTAAATATTTTAAATTTATCAAATGATTCATCTTTTTGTTTGAGAAAATCAACCCAAGTAAGTACGGAGTAATCATCAATGATCAACATAAAGTAGTGTTGCTTCCATGTGCCTTCCTATCTTGATGGTCCACATAAATCCATATGAACTAATTGGAGTGGTTTCTCTATTGAAGTAGATCTTTTGGATTTAAATGGTGTCCTGGTTAGCTTTCCTACTTGGCAGGGTTTACACACAGAGTCTTGTGGCTTTGGTATTCTTGGAATATCTTTTACTACCTCAAGATTTTTGAGATTGATTAAGTGGTCAAAGTTTATGTGTCCAAGTCTCCTATGACATAACCAGATTTCATCATGCTTTCTTAGATGACACTGTTCTTTATCTTCTTTCAGCACATATATATTATTTTCTGTCCTTATGCCTTTAGCCACCACTGGTCCTGAGTTTACAAACTTTATCTTACAATCCTTGGAAGTGAAAACCACTTCACATCCTCTATCACACATTTGAATTACACTAAGAAAATTATGTTTCATCCCATCTACAAGCAGAACATCCTGGGATTTTCCTTTACCATTACTCAAACTCACCATCCCTTTACCCTTGATTTTACCTGGTTCATCTTTTCCAAAGGTTACATTTTCTGTTTTTCTTTTACTTATAGACAAAAAATTATTCGTGTATCCAGTCATGTGCTTGGAACATCCACTGTCTATATACCAGGGGTATTTTTGTTTTTGAACTGAAAGTACTAGACCACATTTTTCACTATCTTTCTTTTTCCATGTGCTGGCATTTCTAGTTAAAGGATTTATCCTTGGATCTTCCTTGTACTTCTTCAGATGGAAGTTTGCATCTTTGTGGACAAAGTTATGACAGTTATAACATTCGAGATCATTTTTCAGTAATTCAAAGTGATTGGTTCTACATTGTCTATTCATTGGTTGCTTAGTTTTATGTTGTAAAGATTGTTTATTTCTTGACCTCCTCAGTTGCATGTCTCTAAACTTAATTTGAAAATTCACAATCTTATGACCAAAATTAGAACAGTAAAAACAATAACCATGGAAGAATATTTGGTACCCTAAGGATGGCCTTTTTCTTGGCATTTGTTGATCCATCTTCTAATCTCTTTGTTTTTTGATCAAGGATCATCTTGTCTTTATTAGCTTTTGGTGACAGAGTATTTTCATGGTCTGATTGTCTGCTGACTTGGAACTTGATTATCTTTACTGACTCTTTGCTTTCTGGTTGTTTGTTGCTTGAACCATTTACATAACCTAAACTAGTCTTCAACAAAGGATATCTTTGTTTTCTTAGAATGTCGTTTAATTTTGTTGTGGCTTTAATGCTTGGAATAATTTGGAGATATAATGTTTTAAACTTCTCCATCTCTTTTCTGGTTTTTACTACCTCTTCTTCCAAGGCTTCACACCTTGCCTTCTTTTCTGATAATTGTTGTTTCATAATGTCCTCTATTTTCTTTTCCTCTTCTAATTCCACTTTTAGCAGGGCAAAGTCTTCATCAAGTTCTTTATTGTCTTTCTCGAACTAAATCAGCAACTGTTTTTTCCTTTTCTTCTTAGATTTGAATATATCAATTTCTTTTAGAGAACTGATCAGTTCTCCTTCCAAGTCAACCATATCTTCTTCATCGTCAACATCACTTCTTGTTCCTTTATTATCATCATCCTCTTTGTCCATAAGCATAAAGTCATTAACCTTATCTTCAAAGAAAGAGTCACTATCTGTGTCTTCTGAAGAGTCATCATTGTTTACACATAAACTTTTCTTTTTACCAAATATCTTGGGTTTGTACTTCTTTTCACCTTCAGAATTCTAACCATGCTTCTTATGTGGACACTTAGATGAAAAGTGACCTATCTTTCCACAGTTAAAACATTTGAAGGGAAATTTTCCTTGGTAATTGCCTGATCCTTTCCTTAGTCTTCTCACAAATTTTTCTTCAATTTCATTAGGCTCAAATTCCTCATTCTTATATTCTTTAAATGATTCTTCTATAGAGGTGGGTTTATCTTTACCTATCCTCATTTAATAGGAAATAAGAGTTCCTAGGAGTTGGTCAATAGACAGATATTTTAGATCATTAAGTTATTCTATAGCAGAGACCTTTGGGTTGAACCTATCTGGTAGAGATCTCAAAATTTTATGAAGTAAAGAGACATCCTCAATTTTTTCACCAAGTCATATCATTGCATTTACTTGTTCTTCAACTCTTAGAAAGTACTTACCAACAGTTTCATCCTCTTTCATATTTACCTATTCAAACTGCAATCTATAGGTTTGAAGATTGGCATCCTTTACCTTCTCATTACCTTCATAACTGCTAATGAGTTTGTCCCACTTTTATTTGGCAGATTCTAAGTGCATAACTTTTACAAATTTTGTTTCTACAAGCCCACTCAAAATAGCATTCATAGCCTTAGCATTGAAGCTGAATTCTAGCTTGTCATCCTTAGAATCTAGAACAACTAGCTTTACATAACCAGTCTCTACCACATCCCAGACATTTGCACCTAAATCCATTATGTAGGTTCTCATCCTAACTTTCCAGAAGGAAACGTTTGTTCCATTAAATAGGGGACCTTATTGGTTGAAGTTCCTTCATGGCTAGTCATGTTTAAGCTCTACGATCTACCCTTATATAAAAGGAACCAACTCTGGTACCAATTGTTGGACAACTGAGAGGGGCGGTGAATCATTTGTTATTGTGCTTAAAAAATTATGCCTATTTTGAATTCTTTATAGAACACTCAATGACGATCACAATAATGTAGGGAAGTAAGAAATAGAAAATTCAACATCAATCACATACATGAAATATACAGAGATAGATATTTCCTGAGGAAACCCATAAAGGGAAAAACCTCTTCTTCTTGATATGACAAGTAATCTTTATTTTCAGTACATTATCATTATTATGAGCTCCAACTTCTCTTGAGGCTACAACCTCTGTTTTACAAGAAGAAACTTGTTGAGAGCACCAACTCTCTGGTTTCTCTAGCACCCACTAGAAGGAAGCACCAACTCCCTTAGTGTTCCAACAACAACTGGATGGAAGCACCAACTTCCAGTCAAATAGGCACCAACATGTATAACAAAGAACAATAGTTCTCACTTGCACCGCCCTACCACCCTGGTTTTTCTGGCTGCAACTAGATGGAAGCTACAACTCCCTGTGTTCAAGCACCCACTTGAAACTCTAAGGACAACAATCCTCCCTAGCACCTCCCTTACACCCCGATTACAAAAAATTCATTACTGAACCTTATTACAGTGATACAATGTTTGTCAAAGGGCTTACCTGTCTCATCATTGTTCTGCTATACTGCTTTGTCTCTTCATGTGCACCTCGACTTTCTCTTCCTCTCTTAGATATGTATTTATGTTCTATTTCTTTCTTCCGCGCTTTTTGATCAGTGTATTATTTCTAATCTATGTGCTATGTCTCTTTCTGTGCATTTCATCTACTGCACACAACATGCTTCTACCCATATGAATAAGTCTCAATAGAAGCAACCATCTCTTCTCTGTTCTGCGTATATTTATCATGCCAATTCCTCTGCCAGATCATCCATGCAACTCATCATCTTCTTTGGAGGTTATGCTGAGTCTCTTCATCATCAGTGGCTTATCTTGAGATTCTTTTCCTTCTCTGGAAGTGCGACTCTTCATCTTCTCTGTCACATTCAAGTTTATCCTCTCTATTGTAGTTACAAACTTTGACACTTTTCCATCTGTCAATTTTCTCTATGATGAGTCTTCATTCCACTAGAAGTTACCCCGAGACTCTTCAGCTCCTGTAGTGAGCACCCTGATATTCCTCGAATTCTCTAGTAGATGCAATCAGTCATTTTCTACAGTTACAATCAGTCTGTCTTGGTAGTTATAGAGGGAACTGTCGCGTGCTCATCCCCTTCGCACTTTTTATCTTCCTGAGAAAAATTCGTAGTGGGCGCCAGATTTTCTTGTAGAGCCCCTTCCTTTCACATGACCACCGACGGTGACCAGGGGCCAATCACTTCAGGACTTCAAATTTCGGGTCATATGTCACGAGTCACCCCAACTCTCCTAACTCTCGATCTCTCGAAATCTGAAGTGGAGCCTAGCGATGTGCTATCTCCTCCCTCGATATAACCTTGGTCGATGAGATCATTTGACCATGTGATTGCGGGAGAATCCAAAGGTGGTTTATACCAACCTACTTTTTTCCCTGCAATTCACTACAAGCCTCCATGCGTCCTTTCTCCAAAACCATCGTTTTGATTGAGACCCACTCATGAAAAATTAATACACGAGCATGTTTTGGCCCCACAATGTGATGGGACCATTGATCCCATGATATTGATGGTTTTCCTTCGATCAACGGCTCTGATATATCTTCCTTTACTACCTTCTTTCCTCTGTCCATGCATGATCGTTAGTCTCAACGATTAGGTGACATGTGGGCCTCCAAACCAATGGACGAGATCAATTTCTCCTTTTGAGCTTTGGGAGTTTCGATTCTCAAACTCTGCTTTCTCTGGGAGCATTTCACCCAGAGTCCATGATCCAAGGATGCGTGTCCCTCTTTAATCCAATGACTATCCTCAGCTCTGGGACTTCGGTCTTCAACAATCTCAAACCTTTCTCCTTCACATTTTCCCGGAATAGTTTCACCCAGAGTTTACAATCTATTGACACATAACCTCCTACATTATCAACGATCATAATTGACTTTGGCACTTCAAGACTTTAAAATGATCGCTACTTCATTCTCCTCTGGAGTGGTCACCTACTGAATAAGTCATAGGTGGTGGAAACTGCTTGCTGTCGATTAACACTTCCACTTACAATGTCCTTCCACTGTACTAGATCAACGGTTGATAATGTATTCGAAGTGATCTTAATATCAGATGACTTGTATCCACTTCAAGACTTCAACATTCAGGACTTCGGGACTTAGGGAATCTATTGGTGGTAAAACTCCCAAAGTAAAACTCCCAGAGTGAAATCACTTACTTACGTCACTTGATGACGTGTCATGAGCCTAGTAGTTTCCATGTATCACTCAGATTTGTGATTTGCACGTACATGTAATTATGAATCAACTTGAAACTTGTCATTGTCTCATTGTGCCACATGTCCCTACTGACGTAGTCTTGCTAACATGGATCCTCATTCAGTTCAGGACTTCAGCCTTCAAGACTTCGGGTATTTCAACTTTTCAAGTCTCCAATTCTTCTAAAGTGAGAGTCCCATAACAATAACCTCCTTGCAAATTTTAGACCCAAACTAAATGTTGTTCATTGATCATGTTCTCAGATCGATGGCTTGATCTTTCTGTGATGTTTCTTTTCTATCTTATCATGTCCTTCCACTTCAAACTAATCTGACAACTGTCATTTAATCCAGCTCTTTGTCTCTCTAGAATTCATGTTTTTCAAGTCACAAACTGTAAAATCCTTGAAGTGATTTTCTTCGGAGTTGAGGATCATGTGCCACCTGTTAGTCTTGACGATGGATGATCCCTGCTTACTTCGAGACTTCTGAACTTTGACAAGTCCACTCTCCTACGCTTATCAAAGGCTTAACCTTATTGCATTTACTTCTGGATCCAACGAATGTTGATCCTCGGAGCTCAGATCCAAGGGATCAGATATGTACTTCTCCTCTGTTCTTCCTCTGGTCACTAGACATTGATGTAATGGTCATCAATTATTCAGGATTGGTGATCCAACGAGCATTGTCATTCTTCCTCCTGATCTTTCTGATCTCTCTAACTTAGAAGGTTTTTCTAAGTGTTCAAAGGTCTTGATATTTTCTCCTCCTATGTGTCCTTTTCTTAGACCTCAGTTGCACTTATGAAAAGTTCAAAGCACTATCTCTTTTGATCTTTGATCTCTTCATACTATGTGCTCCTCCTCCTGAGCTTACGCTTCCTTCTTCTCCACCTTTTGTTCTTTCCATCAATGAAAAGCACACTCTTCTTGTACACATGCCAACATTATCTACATAATTTTTCTATCTATCTCGTGTTGCCTTCAAATTCTGCTTAATTTTAACCATCTTATATTCCATCTCCTTGAGAAATTTTATCCCAAGTACTACTCTGTCTATTGGGTTGTCCCAACTCACTGGAGTATTGCATTTTCTACCATACAAAGATTCAAATGGGATCATATTCAATGAATCTTGATACCCATTATTATAGGAAAACTCAACCAAATGTAAATAATCTTGCCACTGAGATGGTTTATCCATCACATACATTCTCAATATGTCCTTAATTACTTGGTTGAGTCTTTATGTCTTCCCATATGATTGTGGATGGTATGTTGTACTAAAGTTCATATTTGTACCAAAACCCTTAAATAATCCTCTCCATAATATTGAAGTAAACGTTTTCTCTCTATATGAAACAATTTCCTTAGGTATCCCATGTAACCTAGCAATTTCCCTCATGTAAATTTATGCAATATTACTTGTTGTATGAGCCATTTTCATAGGAAAAATTTGAACAACCTTTTTCAATTTATACACAACCACCATTATGGAATCATGTTTCCTTGTTGTCCTAGGAAAATTAGTTATAAAATCAATGTTTACCACTTCTCATTTCCTCTCTGGAATTAGCAATGGCTATAGAAAAACCCGTTGGGTGTATATGTTAAACCTTCACTCTCTGACATTCCATACATCTGGCAATGTAATCAACAACATCCTTCTTCATTATCGTACAAAAGAATTGGCTTCTTACTACTGTAATTGTTTTCTAGTAACTGGTATGTCCGACATATGGAATATTATGCATTTATTTTAACACCAAATTCATAAGTTCTCCTGAACTAGAAACATAAATTATATTCTTATGAATAAGTAATCCATCTTCCTTAATCTCATACTCTTTAATTTTTGTGTTGTACAGCTTCTTGTTGTAAACTTTCTTTTAGCTGTTGGTAATGTTTATCTATAACAACAACATCTAAAATTATGCACTTTAAATCTGACTGATGCATACTAACAATTATAGTATGCAAGAGATGCACTATTCTGCTGAGTGCATCAAAAACTTTGTTTTCTTTCCCTTTGATATGCTTTATTTCAAAGTCATACTCACTTAAAAATTCCAGCCATCTTGTTTTCCTATCATTCAAAGTTGTTTGTTCAAAAAGATATTTCAGACCACTATGGTATGTCTTTAATTCAAATCGTTTTCCCATGAGATAATGCCTCGACATATTCAATGCATGAACTATGAAAACAACCTCTAAATAATGTGTGGCATAATTCCTCTTACGTTCTTTAAGTTTTATGGACTTATAATCAATGACATGTTCACTTTGAGTGAGGAATCCACGAAGTCCTTCTTTGCATGCATTTGTACATGCCATAAAATTCTCATTTGGGACAACAATATTTAAAATAGGTGCACTAGTAAGTAATTCCTTTAAAAAATTAAAGTTATTTTTACACTCTATTGTCCATTCAAACTTAATTCCATTATTTTTCAAAGAAGTGAAGGGATGGGAAAACTTAGAGAACCTTTCTATAAAAATCCTGTAGTATCTGGATAATCCCATAAAAGATATGATTTCTGAAACAATCATAGGTGTTATCCATCCTCTAATGGATTCAATCTTGTCTGGATCTATTGCTATACCTTCCTCTGAAATAATATGACCCAAATAATGGATCTGTTCTTTGTAAAAAGAACACTTACTAATCTCGGCATACAACTGATGTCCCCTCATCACTTGCAATACCAACCTTAAGTGATGTCCATTCTCTTCCTCAAACTTAGAATAAATAAGTATGTCATCCAAGAATACAAAGACAAACTTATCCAGATAATTTCTAAATATTCCATTCATTAAGCACATAAAGACAATAGGTGCATTGGTCAGTCCAAAGGGAACCACTAAGAACTCATAATGTCCATACCTAATTTTGAAGGTTGTATTATTGATGTCCCCTTCCTTGATTCTTA
>JASDQU010590257.1:51995-62449 GCA_032191745.1 Picea mariana | reverse complement strand
CCCCCCCCTCTCCTCTCCTCAGGGGTTGTGCGACATCCCAGTCTCGGATCATTCTATCTCCTAAGATGAATTAGATCTTCAGTCCCCTGCTGGAACCTAATGTGATTTTCACAGGTCTCTCTTTTTGCAAAGTGAAAGTCCTAAAAATCATGCGTCCCTCTTCTTGGCCCCTTTGAATAAAGTGATGGTGGCACTAGTTATTTGTTCTAGCCCCCTCTAATTATATGACCTTGGGCTGCATCCCAGGCTCTACCCTGAAAGGCACTTCGAGCTTCAGGCTTTAGCCTATTCACAATAGCCAAATATTGTGTCCCCGAACTCCAAATCAAAGAACATAAATGATGCAAGGATCAACAGTCCCCGTAGATTCCTTAGATCCACAACAAAGATCTATTCAGATTCCACCCTTCGAGAGTCTCACCTCGCTACTCTCCCCTTCTCTTTCAGAGAGATACTCCCCCGAATTATGTGGATCTCCTCCATGAGTCCCCTCCAGATCCAATAGTCTGGATTCACTTCGCTCTTCGCGACTTCGGCAAGATTTCGATTTTCTCTTGGTAAATCTTCTGAATCTCTAACTCTCAGATCTCCTAATATTTTGCCACTTGTCCTAATCTCCTGATGATGGGTGACTTCACTTGCCTTAGGGACTTCAACAAGTCTTCCCTCTTGTGTACGATTAACACTTATCTGCACGAGACATGGATTGTTCTCGGCCTCTTGTACTCCTTGCAAAATTATTCATGCGACAGTGCTTGTTCTTCTAAGATTTTTCTTGCTCAAACCTTGAAGGTTCTTGGCTCTTCTACATCCCCCTTAGGATCTTGTGGTGCCCTCCTAGCAACTTGATTCTCTTCCTCGAGATTGTAATATGAACTTACTTTTCCTTTGGTGCACTCCTTCCGCTCAGTCCAACCATCAGGTGGCTTATTGTAACACTTAGCCAAGTGATGGCCTGATGCACTTTTTGCACAGGTGTTACTTCAGTCTTCCTAGGTGCTCTTAGGTCCACCAAAACAAATCCTTTTCCCCACTCACTGAACACTTTCAGAGCTTCTCTTCCTCAAAGTATTCAACAATTATGGGATTTTCTCAAGTCCTGATTACTCCAAAATTTATTGATTATGTGCACACTCACACCTACTCCATGCCCTCCTGGTAGAGTCTTATAGAGTACTCAACAACTATGTGCTACGCTTACTCATGTGAAAACTTTTCTCCAAGGTATTCAACAACCTTGAAGTTCTCCTTTGAGTATGTGAATTATTCTAGTGCTCCCTCCTGGCATGTTCTCCTCTAACTCGAAAGAGTTCAGATATGCACTCCTTGCATCAGATCACAAAGTTTCAACTCTCTGTCATGCACTCCTTCTGCTTAGCCTAAAGAACTAGAACTAATTCAACAAACTCACAAATAGAGAATTTTATCTCTATCCTTGAATATGAATTCTAACATACACATCTACAACATAAAAACACCAACAAACATAAATCACATTCATCAATAACATCCATCACATAGGAAATTACCAACAATGGAATCTGTTATTTTCTATTAGTGACAGAATTTCAATTACAATGTATGAGTCTGGACTATAACTGAGTCTCGGCTCTTAACAAACTCTTGAATTACAATTATTCTTCCTTAATCTTCAGCAACCTCTACAAGGCATACAATACAAACATGTATGCAGGAAGGGTTCGACTATCTTTCCCTCCAAGATATGTTAGTGGTGTCTAATCACCATTCAAAATGCCTGACTAATGAGGTAGATTACAATGAGTGGAAATATGACCTGAATTAGATCCAGATCCCTCCTACCATCAACCACTTAAAGCAACCTCATCTACAACTTGTGCAAAGGCACAACTTGGCTCTTCCATCCTGACGACATTAATTTCCTTAATTTCAATTTAAATTTCAAAGGAAAAATGAGAGGGCGGTGCCTCTCCCTTCCTTGAATGCACACCAACGTGCTAACCATCTTACGCGTGCTGAAGTGGAGCGATGCTCCTGCATCATACTCCACTGCTATGAAAATTCATGAGATCATGCTCATGATCTTCCCATATTTGTTGAAATACTCTTAAATCCCAAACTTTCTCCTGGAGTTTTTCTCTTTCTCCTCTAATTTGCTTCTTCTTATTTTTTTTTCCTACCGCTCGTGCAGGTTCTCTTTTGTTCAACTTCTCCTTGCTAACATCTTATTCTATTGATTTCAACATCAACCTCCATAACTCCTCTATGAATTCTTCAAGCTGCTCTCTTGGCTGGTTCTCCTTATGCAGTCTACTCAGCTGCAATTCCTCATGCTTCTCTAAGGATAGATCATCTTGATCTCTCATGCTACTTTATATCTTGTGGCACCAACTGGCCAGTCTACTATAGAATCCAACTCTGGAGGCTCCTTACTGAGCTTATGATCAACTATCTCCTCTAACAGGTTACCTTGTGCCAGTTATTTTGTTGGTTCCACTCTAGCTTCCTCCAATTGCTCCTCAGACTGGAACATCTCCTCGAGCATGGCTATCTCTCAACAACCACCTTCTGGTTCCAAATTGTCCAACCAATCCTCCATCATCTTCAACTCTATCTCCCATTGAGTGAATAAATCAATCGGGTGCCCCTCTTTTGTTACTAGGGCAGACTTCAGTATATTCTCCTTCCCCTCCATGACAGTCTCATATCATTGTCCTTTTGTTGCTACCTTTGCAATAAATATGATAATTCCCCCAATGACCAGAACACTCCTATGATCCTTCTCCTTAGTGGTGGAAGTGTTTAACTTCTCATCGTCATCATTCATCCATCTTGCAATTCCACATGAATCTTCATATGGGTGAGTCATTTCTTCTACCTTCTCCCCATCTATCAACATCCCTTGCTGACATGAACTCTCAACTGAGCTAATTTCTTCTTCCTTTCCCACCTGTTAATTTGGGATGTCTCCTCTGCCTCCTGACAATTTATTTGATCAACTAATCCCTTCTCATTGCCCACCTGGTAGTCTATGAGACCTCTACCAGATCTCTTTCCCTTGTCATTGAGGTTTTCAGCATGCCTCAACCATATTTTTAACACCTATTGTTGCCTCCTAGCCAACAAATTCCGAGAATGCCACTCAAATTTCCTTTTCAAAGGCCACTCGTATATCCAGTACACCTTTGCCTCATGTTGCATATTCAATTCTAGCTTCTCCATCTATGCTCAGATTTCACTGAGATCGTTGTCAATTTCCACTTTTCTCTTCTGCGGGCAGTCCTTTCCTGACTGTGTTTATGGCCATCATCAACCATCTTTCTTCAATTCTGGCCCTCCTAGTTGTTTACTATCTACTGCAAATCTTGCAACATCCTCTACAAAGAATATCACTTTGTCTCCTTGCCTACATAAATCAATTATGTGGCTCTGATACCACTTGGTCTTATCATATTGTCTTCTCTCACCTTCACACCTTTGCCTATGATCTGTAGACAATATTTAACTTTGATACCACTCTCATGGTATCAGATTATCTCCTTTGTCTACTCTCCACTACCTGACAACAAATTCAGGCTCCGATAACACTTGGTGCAGAAACCCCCCCTCTCCTCTCCTCGGGGGCTGTGTGATCTCCCAGTCTAGGATCTTTCTATCTCCTAAGCTGAATTATCTCTTTAGTCCCCTGTTGGAACCTAATTCAATTTTCACAGGTCCCTCTTTCCCCAAAGTGTAGGTCCTAACAATCCCGCGGCCCTCTACTTGGCCCCTTTAAAGAAAGTGACATCAAAACTAGTTCTCCATGTTAGGCCCCTTTAATCATATGACCTCGGGCTACGTATTAGGATTTATCCTGAAAGGAGCTTCGAGCTTTGGGATTCTACCTACTCACAATAGCCAATCCTATGTCCCCGAACACCAAATCGGTGAACATAAATGATTCGAGGATCAACGATCCCCATCGCTTCCTTATATCCACAATAGTGATCCATTTGGATTTTGGCCTTCAAGAGTCTCACCTCTCTACTCTCCCGTTATCTTATGGAGTTCTAATCCTCCAAATTATGCGGATCTCCTCCACGAGTCCCCTCTAGATACAATGGTCTGGATTCACTTTGCTCTTTGCGACTTCACGAAGATTGTCATTTTCTCTTACCAAATCTTCCATAGTTCAAACTCTCGAATCTCCTGATATTTCACCACCTATCCTCTCCTGACGATGGGTGAATTCTCTTTCTTTCGAGACTTCATAAATTCCTCCCTCCTGTGAAGGCTTAACACTTATCTTCCCGAGACTTGGACTATTCTTGGCCTCTTGTACTCCTTGCAAAATTCTGCGTGTGACAGTGCTAGTTCTTCTTAGATTTTTCTTGCTCAAACTTTGAAGGTTCTCATCTCTTCTACACCCCCCTTAGGATATTGTGGTTCCCTCCTAGCAACTTGATGCTCTTCCTTTGGATATTTTAAGATGAACTTACTTTTTCTTTGGCGCACTCCTTATGCTCGGTCCAGCCATCAGGCGGCTTCTCGCAGCCCTTAGCTAAGTGTTGGCTTGATGCACTCTTTGCACAGGTCTTACTTTAGTCTTTCTAAATGCTCTCAAGTCCACCAAGACAACTCCTTTTCCCCACTCAATGAAAACTTGCAGAGCTTCTCTTCTTCAAAGTGTTCAACAACTCTAGGATTTTCTCAAGTCCTCAATACTCCAAAATTTATTGATTTTGTGCATGCTCGCACCTACTCCATGCCCTCCTGGAAGAGTCTTACAGAGCACTCAACAATTATTTTCTACGCTTCCTCCTATGCATACTTTTCTCCAAGGTATTTAACAACCTTGAAGTTATCCCTTGATTCTATGAATTATTCTGGTGTGTCCTCCTGGCACATTCTCCTCTTACTCAAAAGAGTTTAGACACTCACTTCGTGCGTCAACTCACAAAGTTTCAACTCTTTGTCACACACTCCATATGCTTAGCCTAAAGAACCATAACTAATTCAGAAAACTCACAGATAGAGGATTGTATCACTATCCCTGCAGTTGAATTGTAACATACGCATCTACAACATAAAAACACCAATAAACATAAATGACATTCATCAATAACATCCATCACACAGGAAATTACCAACAGTGGAATCTGTTATTTTCTATTAGTGACAAAATTTCAATTACAATGTATGAGTTCAGACTGTAACTGAGTATTGTCTCTCAACAACCTCTTGCCTTACAATGATTCTTCCTTAATCTTCAACAACCTCTATTGGGCATACAATACAAACATTTATTCAAGAGGGGCTCGACGAGCTTTCCCTCCAAGCTACTCTAGTGGTGTCTAATCACCATTCAAAATGCCTAACTAATGAGGCAGATTACAATGAGTGGAAATCAGATCTAAATCGGATCCAGATCCCTCCTACCACCAACAACTTAAGGCACCCTCATCTACCACTTGTGCGAAGGCACAACTTGGTTCTTCCATCCCGACAACATTAATTTCCTTAATTTCAATTTAAATTTTGAAGAAAAAATGAGAGAGTGGCACCTATCCCTTCCTTGAATGCGCACCAATGTGATAACCAGATGGTGCGTGCTGAGGTGGAGCAATGATCCTGCATCATGTACTCATTCTATAAGGTGTTTTTGATACTGTGGAACCTCCTGGTACTAAATCAATAAATAAATCTATCTCCCTCTTCGGTGGAAATCCTAGTATTTCTTGGAATATATCTTCAAAATCTTACAATACTGGAAAATATTCAAGGCTTGGAATTTTTTTCTTTTCTCTCTCTTCCACATGAGTTTCATAAAATTTACATCCTTTCCTGAAACATCTCTTCATTTTTAAGAATGAAATATCCCTTATAGAAATGGGTCCTCGAATTCGTTTCACAATTCTATTTTTTCCTTCTTCATCAATACATGTAAATGTCTTGTTATGACAATCTAGGACAACATGATGCTTTTCCAACCAATCCATTCCAATTAGGATGTCATAAGATCCTAATGGGATGGTATTTATATCAACATTATTACTCACTCCATTCAGATTTATTGGACAACTTATGACCATATCATTGATCCTTCTTTTGGTTCTAGTGGCTAGCTTAAACAAACTTTACTTTTCATGCTTACTTTTCTCCAAATGTAACCTATCCACTATTTTATGATCAATGTAACAATGGATTTCTCCCGAGTCAATTAAAATAGAAACAAGATGGTTATTAATCTTACCTTCCACTTCGATCGTATTGGATTGATACTCTTCTAGTCAATATTCTAAGGTTGGATATATCTTTCCCATGTCCTCTACTGTTGTAGCCTCTTAGACATTGTGCATGGTCTTTGATTTATATCCTCTATGAGGGAAATACATGTATAGGTGATTTTCTTTACACTCCCAACATTGGATTGGTGGTATTCCTCTTTTCCGCGAGGAATCATCTTTCTTGGATTCATCTTTAGTAGATTGATCTTCCTGATTTTTATTCGAGCTATTTCTATTGAAAGGGGGTTTGAATCCCTTCCTCCTCTTATCATATTTCTCCTTCTTCTTATCCTTCCAATATTTATCCATGGATTATATTCCCTTTCCTTTCTCATATAGGTACATATCCTTCCTGGTGGTTTTTGTCAAGGTCATAGGCTCATCATACTAAATATTTTTCTTATAAAAGGATGGCAGTACACTCAAAAACATTTGTATCTTCTCTTTTTCATTCTTGATAAATCCCAAGAACTTATTTTCATATTCTACCATGGTCATGCTTCCCAGCCCAAGTTTAAACAACTCTTTCATTTTCTTGTCATAGAAGTTATCTTAAAGTTACTCCTAAAAATATCACTTGAACTGCTTCCAAATGATCCTTCTCTTATTAATGTTCTCAACTTGCTTCAGTTGATCCCACCACATAGCATCTTTTCCATGCAAATGGTATGTGTCAATTATGGCTTCTAGGTGAGTAGTTGTGAAAATAAAAGAACTTTTGATTCCAAAAAACCATGATTCAACACCATATTCCATTTCTCTTTCACCATCAAAGGATGGTAGCTTAATCTTCCTCGTCTCTCCTTTCAAACTGTCTAATTATTGTCTTCTTCTTTGGTGTTTAACAAGAGACACTTATGAACTGCTTATGGAGTCTTCAGATGCATTAAATTTCCTTTATAAGTAAGGCGGTGAGTGATTTATATGAGTTCTTATAGAACTTATTGAATTACCATCTTTCCTATAGTTATCTCTTCTTTCATGATATGTACCTTCTTCCTCTTGCTTTGAGTCTGATCCATTCATTCCTTGCTTATACAACTGATTTAGGCTTTACATCAGTTGAGAATTTATCTGATTTTGTTATCTCATAAACCTCTCATTGTCTTATCTGTTAATCTGCACTTCTAATTTTAGGCTTCTCATAGTCTATATTAATGTTTCTTGTTCCCCTCTTCTCATGTTCCCATTTGATTTCGTCTCTACATTACCAACACTAATATTTTGACCTTTGGCTTCTTTACCCTAACTGGAGGATCCCTCTCCTTCCTCCATATATTGAATATGGATTATTTTCTTCACTTGATATGTTTATATCCCCTTATTCTGCAAAACGTGCAATCAACCATTTTGTTATAATTATGCATATTATAGAAATTATGCCAAATAATGCTATAAGTCCTTTTTCTACTTAATTCATGAAGAAATATATCATAGTTATCCAAATTATAATAATTATAGGGTATTCTTATTTGAACCATATTTCCAAAAACTATACTCATGCATCATTTCGATCTCTGAGCTTAAAATTATGGCTTCCTGAAAATACCATTTTCATCTTTTTATGCATTTTCTCCACTGGTGCAATTTTATTAAAATGTCAACTTCTGCCAACTACAGAAGAAAACATGTCAAGAAATAGAGAAATTTTTTTATGAGAAATAGATAATGATAATTACAAGTGATTCATATCAACTCTCATATTTTCAATTTTATACACCAATAAAAAAATACAATAATCTAGAATCTGCAACTTTGTCCTTTTTCACCCCTTTTTCTAGACTTGGAATTTTTAGCAAAAGTGGTTATTTCACAATATATGCACTTCTGGAAAAATTTAATAAACCAAAATTGTTTGTATTGATGATTATATAAAATTTTGAGTAGATAAAAGTTTCTAGTTTTGTGATCTGGGGTCACTTTTCTGCTCTAAAAAATCTCAAAAATCCCTAAAAGTGGCCCGAAATAGTGAATTTTGGCCTATTTCAGTATCCCCATTCAAATCCCCTTAGGATTTATTCAATTCCTTGATGGTTTATTTGTGTGTATTCTTTTTGGACTCTTTCCAAGGGTTTAATATTAATATGGACCTATAACAATGATCTGAACCCAAATATTTTAAAATCACTATTTTGTATTTTCTGACAAATACAAGTAGAATTGGACAATGGCTCTCTCAATATTTTTTGTAGAGATCCTTTCCATAGAAAAAACCCATAAGTTTCATCTTAATCCTACTTAATATGATCTAAGTTTTTTTTAAACTATGAAACAATTTTTCCTAAGTGTGATCTCCACTATTCATCTCAAGTCGAAAGAAATATAGATTGTTGATTTGCTCTCTATTGGCGATCGGATATCGAGGATCAATGATTTCCTTTATGAAAAAAACCTTCCCACCGATCATCAGCCATCATCCATCGGCCACGTTTTTATCCACAAACCAAAAGTCTCCCATGAATCTTTCCAATGCTCAATCATCAACCATCCACCATTGGTCATCTTCCCTGACAACCAATATTGTTCACAAATCTCTTCGAATCTCGACCATTGGTGATTGACCATCCCTTCATTGATGTGGAAACTATGTTGACATGGAATGACATGTGGATGACGACCTGGTATGACTTGTGGATGATGACATGGCATGACACATGGATGTTGACATGGCATGACACATCATCACCTTCCTTTCCTTCATCGGCCATTGAGTTTCTCTTGGAAGAATATAAACATCGGACTAATTATGTTGATGCCTGATCATCGACCATCATCGATTAGAGATATCGCCTGGAGAAATTCAACACTTTTTCAAAACTTGTCGATCCCCGACCATCGATCGTTAGTGATCAAATATTTCTCCTAGAAAAATTCAACACTTCGCCAAAACTTGATGATCCCCGACCATTGGTCATTGGTGATTGAAGGTTTATCCTAACAAAATTCAACACTTAACAATTTTTGGTCAAAACCCAGGTGAATCTAGATTGTCGATCACCCACTCAAACTGATCTCAAGCATTGTTTTCCTCCAACTTCCAAATGGTTGAAAATGACTGTGGATCATCCATCTTCCTCATTTTAAAACCACCAAAATGAATCTCAGTCATTGATATGGTAACTTTGTCAAACTTTGGAAACATTTGTATTTTTAAATTTTTCAAAAACGAATCTAGATTGTTGATCTCAAGATCCAACACAATCTCAATAGTCAATTCTCTGAAATATTCCCCATGCTACAACGACCATTAAAATATGAATTTTTAACCTTCCAAGTTGAATTTGACTCTACAACTTTGTAGATCGAGTCATTTAAACTCGTATCTACTCACGAATTTGGGAGTTTTCTCTCTAATTTCTTCATTTTCCCCCAAATTCACATTGTTTGAAATCTACAATAGAGAATCTGTCTAAATCGCACTCGTTCTAGCCCATACCAGTCTGGTGATTGAACCAAAAGCTCTGATACTAATCTATAATGTACCCATCCACCCATAGATTGGGCATGCTACTCCAAAAAATACTTCAAAACTGATCTCGAAATATGATATCATTTAATTTATAGAGAAGCATGAATGATACATGATAACCATCACATTCAATAATCAAGATTCATGCTACAGCATAAAAGAAAATAATATAATTCCATGCACAAAAATAATCAACAAGCATGCATATTATAAAATATGAATCTCAAAGATAATGATTAATACACAACAGAAATAAATATATAAGAAGAGAAGCACATGATAGAGAGCAAAAAAAGTTACCAATTTAACAAGAATTGTGACCTCAAAATGAGAACTCTAGCCCTTAAAACCCATACTTTTGCATAAAAAACATGAAAATCAACCCCCAATTAAAAAAGTGGTGCTACCAGTAGCACCATTTTTCTATCCTAGGTTAAAATTACAACTTTTTTCAAGCATGGCCTTAGAAACTTGTATAGATGATAAGAAAAACCTTAAAATCAACACCTAAATAAAAAAGTATACTACCTAAAATATTTTTTTTTCTAAACATTAAAATTATAGATATTTATGACCTAATTGAAATTTTGGCCTTGAAAACAAATCCGTGTGCAAATAAACAACTCAAAATTGAACCCAAAATGATCACTTGAAAATTTATTTACAATTTTTTTAAACTTACATTAAAAAATAAATAAATAGAAAGAAGAAAATCTTCACAAATATTTTTTTTTTTAAAT
>JASDQU010590257.1:14118-51895 GCA_032191745.1 Picea mariana | reverse complement strand
CCACAAGGACGGTTCTAGGGTATCACTCAACTTTCCAAACCAATCAGCACTCACACTCTCACATGTTTCTCAACACACAACAATCCTAATTACACCATCTCTCTTCTCTCCAGCCTGCACAACCCAGGAGAATGGACCCCCTTCTCTGTCACCTAGTCCTTTAGGTTGTCCAACTCCTTTTAGGGCTCCAGTGCATATGGTCAAGAATCTCTATGTTGGGACTCTCAAGACTCGCAACCGTCAATAAAATTTAGTACATGCCAATGCATCTTAGGCATGCAGGCACAAATTCATGGTTGGAATAAACCTGTCATTACTACAACAAGAAAACAATGGCTCGTCTTCAACAATTCACCCCCATGTCCCAATCCAAGAAAAGGAAGGAATGAGGAATAATGAATGAGTGACAATGAATGAAAGAGTGAACAGAATGGAGAGTGTGAACAATGAAAAATGAGTGAACCCCTATACAACCCAAATATGGGCTTATATATTTACTTGGAAATCAAGAACCACACGGTCTTCTCCAAGAACCTCATGTAACCACTCTTCTCAATTAAAGAAATTATGGGTAAATAAAATATAAGAAAAATACTTATCCCCTTAAGCACACTATAACTATTTCCCTTGTCATTCTAGCAGTCAACAATGTAATTTATTATTAATAATGATCAAAACAGTACATTTCCTAGGCACGCTGGCCTTTTTTAATTTTTTGGGCGCTCTAGCCTTTCATAAATTAACAAAATACATTATTTAATATGGGGAATAAAAAATGGGGTATTATAGGGTGGCTAGATACAACATGTCGAAGTTTCA
Organism: Picea mariana; assembly: GCA_032191745.1. Lineage (NCBI taxonomy): Eukaryota > Viridiplantae > Streptophyta > Pinopsida > Pinales > Pinaceae > Picea > Picea mariana. Next base: position 51,076 of record JASDQU010590257.1, on the reverse strand, counting down.
GGAAAATTAATATTTTTGGCCCTAAATGCTACAAGCACCTTATATGCCCTCCTATACATTTTTAATGCGCCCATAATTTTAATTTGTCTCCATGGATATCATCTATGGCTCAATATATTTCAATAAACTTCTTATGTGCCTCAATATGATTCTGGAGTAGGAAGTTATGGCCCTCGGAAGTTAACTAGGTCTTAAAATTTACCCTCCATCGTTTCGGCTATAAATCTCTCATATGAAATATGTTTGACTAATGGTTTAGACCATTATAAATATCTCTCCGAGATCTAATATTTGAGATGAAAAAATTGTGGGTCCTAAATGGAAAGAAAGTTTCTAATTTGAATTCTCAAAACATCATTAAGGCCTTTGAAAATGGCCTACAAGTTGAACGCCTGAAAATCACTATACTTTTCCAGTAATTTTTCACTATTTTCTATAACTTCTAGTGGAATTATGTTGACTAGGTTGCTCACAAGGAATCCTAAGTCCACCTACCATTATGGGTTGTTCCCTATGAGCCTCTGGCATCATGGCCCTACCTCATCAACTTCTACCTTTTAATTCAAAAGCTCTTATCTTCGTCACTGGCGCATACATGCTAATGTTTGGCCCCCATAGGCCCTTGGATGCCATGTGGCACCTTTGTATTGGATCATGAATATGGGATGGCCCCATCTCATACCCATTCTCCATGTGCATGAAAATTTGCATGTCACTTGTATCCAATGGTCATGGTGTGGAGGGTGTCGGCAACAATCGACATTACTTATCGCATTGCAGCTCCCCCTGCCTGTCAACCATTATCCGAGGGGGGGAGGGGCCACAAAACCTAACAATGGNNNTCCACTGGGTAGGAACACACTACCTCTGTGGCACCAACTCGCATGCCACCTCTTCTAAACTTCCACCATTTCCTAGCCACTGTGGTGTTACACGTCACCACTTATCCATGTCATCTGACACGTACCCTTCACATTAGACTGGCATCTTGGTATAGAAAAATTCTCAATTTCACTTATTTCAAAAAATTCTCAATTTGTCCAGAAACACCATAATTATATAAGTTTGAAAAAAAAATTCAGGCCTCCATGGAAAATCTACACCTAACTTCGTGTGGCCAATTTTGGTCTTCTGAATAAAAATTTAACATTTTCACATGAATTTTGACCTCATACACATCGAATTCTCCATAATTTAACTGTAGGGTTTGGGGCTTTTCCCCGGAAATGTCCAATTCCACCCAATTTCACCATGGGTGCTTTGCAAATTTCCAATTTTGGCCATTTTCAGGACCAATTTTTCGCAATTAAAGATTTAAATTGGATACCTTAAAATTTTGGCTGAATTTTCTCCAATTTTCATTAAATTACTTCAATTTCACTGCAATAATATTATCAAATGATTTCCAGACTTCCTCTTTCAAGAATGTTGCCAATAGTTTGTCTGCATAATCTATAAATTTTACTTCTGCGATCTATTAATTGGCCCATCTAGGCTCAATGTTGAAAACTAGGCTCTGATACCACATTGTAGCATCCCCAGACCACTGTTAGACAATGCCAAATATAAATTTTGAACTCTGATACTAATTTAATTAACAAAAATGCTTTGAAATCACATTGGTTAAAGTGTAATAAAAACAACTGTATATATACAACATCTAAAGAAAAACCATGAGAATAAATGAATAAATATTAACACAACACAAACAATTTGCACACAATAAACACTTATCTTTGGTTAAAATAACACCAACTATGTGTAGAGCTTCCACGATCCTCCTAGACTTAGACCACACTTCTCATAACTCTCAGTGCTAGGTCACCCCCGAGATGCGGCTAAAAGTCCACCCAGGTACAAGATTCCTAACTAGGATAAAGTCTCTCAAATAATAGAAACTCAGACACATGTACCAACTTAAAATAAAAACCTATAGTCCCTCATTCCCAACATGCATGTCCCAGACAAGAAAGTGTGTCTCTTCTCTTCTCAACAGTCCTTCAGGTGCCCCACTTCCCTTCCAAGGCTTCAACAACAGGTCAGACATGAAGCCTTGAATCCCTGAAGCTACAACTTGGAACCTTGATAAATCAATTACCATCATTTCTCTCACATGGAGAGAATGGTCACAAGCTTAATAACCTACTTCTTCAATATCCCACGGGCCTGACAACCCACCTCTTCAGTTCAGTTCCAAATCTTTCCATGGTATAGGCATAGGAACATGTAATGACTGCATGAAGGTACAAATGATAGCAATAAGATGAGGTGAGAATATAATGAAATGATGGCCAAATGAACTAAATCCCCCCAATTATACTTGCATTTTTCCAACTTGAAACTTTTCATTTTGGGAACTAGATTAGGTCCACATGGGATACGTTTCCCAATTTAGAACCTATGATATATTTTGTATCCATAGTTTTAAACTTTATACTTTAGGAATATTAATAAAATATTCCTTTTGGATTAATCCCCCTTAGCTTAGCCCCTTAATCCTAGACTCGTATGCCCCCTTTTACCATTCTAGTGGAGTTTATCCCCGCATGCTCTTTTACATGGAAGGTATGCAACAATTGTGTGTTTTCATTAAAAATTGAGTGTGATTACATTTTACAAATATAGGCTCACTAGCCTTTTATCTTCTGGCTCTCTAGCCTAATAAACACATAGGCACTCTCGCCTCAAAATACATACATACAAAGGAACTCTAGCCCCAAAGCATATTAGCTCACTAGTCTATATGTACAATTGCATTAATATTTACAATTGGGCTTCCACCTTGGGGAATTATAGGGATAATTTATTAAGAGGTAGACAATCTAGGCAAAACAGGAAGAGAGTTCAATTGTCCATTTGAGGAACTAAAAAATGTAATAGGAGATCCAAAGTCGGAAAAGAAATGAAGGTTATCATATTATAACTTTCCAAAGGAGGCATTCAAAAACTTGATTCAAGAACAATTCTCATCAAAGCATACATTTTTTTCTGATAATGATTTGTCATTTGACATGATCAAACAATCGATAGGATATAAACTCTTTAGAGTACCCCATCATGATGCAAGCATGAATCTTTGTATCCAACCTATTTTTGCAATCATAAAAAATATGAGTCCAATAAACACATCCAAACACACAAAGGTGTCTGAATGAAGTATTTCTTATGTACCATCCTTCGACTAGAGTCACCGAAGGAAAGACTTGAGTCAAGATGCGAATGAGAATATAGTTTGCACAAAATACAACTTCAGTCCATAAGTGAGGAGGAAAATTTATAGCCTTCATAACACATCTATCCATTTCAAATAGTGTCTAATTTTTTCATTCTACAATTACATTTTGTTGAGGTGTATGAAGAACTGAGTGTTGCTAGTCAATACTAGATCAAACCAGGTATTATTCAAAAGTTTTATTTACATACTCACCAACATTTCCTGATATCAAACTCTTGATGGGTCAGCCACATTGGTTTTTAACAAAGGATCTAAATTCTTTGAACTTTTCAAAGACAATATTATTATTCTTCAAAACATAATCCCAAGTGAAATGAGAGAGATCATCAAAAAAAATCAAGATATACCTTGCACCTATGACATAAGGTATATTGATGTAGAAGAGATCAACGTGAATCAAATATTGGAGGTTTTGTGCTTGTAATGATTTTCCATAGTTAAAAGGTTCTCGATGATGCTTTCCAGGGTCACATTGATTATAGACTCCATCAGGGAGGAGATATTTAGGTAAAGAAACAACCATTTTTTGAGTTTCCATTAACTTCATACTTTTAAAATTCAGCTATATGAGTCACTCATGCCATCTTAGGCTTCATTTGTTAGTGTGAGAAACAATCACAATTGGTTCATAGTAAAGTCAAGTCATGTCATAGAATTTATACAAATTGTCCTTCAGGTCAAGAAACCCTTTGACAACAATTGTATGACCATTCCTCAAATATAAAACAAAGAAATGATCTAGCCAAAACCATATCGTCTTACCTTTCTTTGTTAACTGAGAAACACACAATATATTGGCACTGAGGTTTATTACATGATAGACATCAATAATTATTCCATATTGATAGAAAACATCACCCTGAACAACAACATTGAGAGAAAAATCATCAGCAACATAAATCTTCTTCTCCCCAGCTTCATTCAAGGAGATGAACAAGGAATCATCCTTTGCAATATGATGAGTGCACCTAGAGTCAACCACCCATTTTTTCTATGTATAATGATATATCAAGTCTTGATAAGTTGTGACTTGGAAGGTGAATTTATCAATAGGTTGGTGAAAAGTGGACATGTCTCCTTCAAGGAGTTTAACCTTCTACTCTAAATTGTGTCTCTTCTTATAACCAACCCTCTCCACATATCCAATTTTTTCATAGTAATGACACATCTCCTTCTTTCAACTTTCACGAGATGAATCTTTCTACCCTTTAGCTTTATGGTTAAGGAATTTAGGTCTCTGTATAGTGGTATCAAATCATCCTCTTTCCTTGTGACTTGACTTTCACTTTCCCTTGAGCAACTGGGATTGATGTTTACAACCAATATTTCCTTCATCAAACAACCTATTATGATCAATTATTGAAAGGCCAGACAAATCTTCAAGCATGTAATCCTTACTGTCTTCCTTCCACACCTTCCATTTTGTGTGAAAAGTTTAAATGAACACATTGAATGGTGTTCTCAAATTCATCAGGACTAGCTTGATGATTTTTCCATATTTTTTCATGTAATTCTTTACGCATTCACCCAATTTCAATTGAAATCCCTTCACACATGCCAAATAATCCACGATTTTGCCAAAATAATGAGGAATAAGAGAGATCGACTCTTTCTCCAATCGCAAGATGTGGATTTCATCGACTATGTCGAATAGAGACTTCAACTTCTTCCAGACTTGATGAGGAAAGCCAATTCCATTGATGTAAAAATGAATATCTTGTGAGATATAGGTCATGTTGACCCCGACAACCTTATCATTCTTTTCATCAAAAAAAAAATAATTTATTGATCATTTGTTTGATCTGGAATCACAATCTTCATATACTGACACTGTCCTTTACTCTTCAATCCGGTTTCTATGTTTGGTTCCCATACTACATAATTTGATCCATTCATAATTACGATATTGATCTTTGAAGCTATATTCAATATCTAGATAGATCAGATATGTTTCTACAAGTTATAGTCAACAAATCATCATCCCAGAGTCAATCACACATAGACCAAACTTAACATGATTTGTAGACAACAAGAGAGCTTTCAAACCATCGTCTCTAATACCATGTTGGGTATTGGGTATAACCTAATACAAAACAGACAAATATAATTTTATATAATCAAAGAGGAATAATTTTTTGAAGACATAAGGTGGTGTCTAAAGATATCATTATAGCACTTAAGCACAAGGCATTGTGATCAGAATATCACAACGCATATTGGACATCTTGTACATAACAACAATATCACCATGATGATAATCACCCATCGGGTCTGCTATTTATAGCTTCAATATCTAACCAACTCCCTTGAAATCAAGAGGACATTGTCCATATCTAACTGTCAATGATTAGAGTTGACTCCATCAAATCTACACTATCTAGTAGGATCGACAATGGTGATCAACCCAACCATCCATGTGTTGTTGTCCCTCGACCAAGTTTTGAGGAAACATTGGTTGGGTTTGACCTCTTTTTTGACATCGATAGGTTGGTAGAAGATGGAGCACCCAGGTGGAGCTGAGATCATGGGATCTCGCTTTATTTGTGGAGCCAGCAAGGGGTTAATTAGGGTTTTTGTATTAGGGTTTTGGGATGTCGGCCCATGGGTTTACCCATGATTAGGAATGTTTGTAAGGGATGTAAAAGTATATATAGGAAGGAATGTAATGTAGAAAGGGGAAGCTTAGTGCTTAGTGAAAGAGAAGTAGTAGTATCTAGCTAAGTGCAAGAGGAAAGTAGTTATGGGTTTCTTTGTCCAACAGATTGTGTACGTAAAGATCTATTCTTGGTAGAGGATTTGGCTCTATGCCTTGACCTGATTTTGGGAAGGTAGATATGGTGCGTAGTGTACAGATCACTTGTCCAGTGCAAAGCTTGTATATGTGGCTTAGTGCACAGGAGCAGACAAATGTAAGAGATTGAAGACTAATAAGAAGAAGAAGCAGTTGGTGGACATAGTACCACACTAGGGTGAACCACGTATATCATGTGTTCATGGTTTGCTTTGTGTTGTAATGTTTATGCTATGAATTTTCTTAGTGCATGGAATGTTATGAACGATAGATAGATCTATGAATGCTTAGTTCTTTTTCTATGTCAAATGTGTTAGATATAACTTCTGATGCTAAGTGCGATATATATTTTATCATTGTTATGCATCGATCTATACTTAGGGTTTGATCTGCAATGTGAATAAAGATAATGAATTAATATGTATTTTTCCTAAGTACTCTGCAAAGTGTTCTAATCATAGATCTGTGTCCCATATTGGTTATAGACAGTTGAGTCCTGTAATCGTCCCTTCCTCTACCTCAGGTGAGACTTCGCCTGATTCACAGGTGTTGCCGAAAGGGTCAGTAGTTAGGGTTGTGTTTGTGCATTGTTGAAGCGTTGAACTCTAGGTCTGCCCCTATGCCAAAAAATGCTTTCATTGTCGAGACCTAAAACTGTCATTGTTGGGAACTGGAAGAAAAGAGAAGCTTTGTGCGTAGATTTGCTGATGTAGTGTGCAATATTCTACTTCACTTGTGAAGCTCTGTGCTAAGAAATAAACCCGATCTGAATAAAAGACGTAAGATCTTGAAAAGGGTAAAGTTTTGTGCTTTGATAGAGTAAGATAAGTGGAAATTGTTGTTTCGGAAGAATGAATCTAGGAATGTTTGATATATTTTGTCCTAGCCTGAAAGCTAGGGTATAGTTAGAAGAAAGAGTTGATCTGAATAAATTTGATAAAACTAGAGAAAGATATGTTATTCCTATGCATAGAAAGAAATTTTGGACTAATAAGTGGATGAAGGAACCTAGAAAGAATTTTTACATATTGTAGGTTCAGCACTGTGATCCTAGTGCGCAGTACAGGAGAAGTTGGGGAACTTACAAGAGAAAGAGAGGATTGACATTATGTTATAACTGCAAAAGACTGGGACATATTGCTAAGGAATTCCCTATGCAGGTCTTATTTGTCTAGGTTGTAAATTTGTTGGTCATGAAGTTGAAGACTGTCCAAGCATGATTGCTAAAGTTGAACAAATGAACATGAGTCAAGAAAATAAGAGCATGTTAGAGAATCATGAAGAGAAAGAATCAGAGAAAGCTCAGACTATGTTAGTACAGTTAAAAGAAGCAATAAATGATCACAAAGATATTAGTTTACCATATATCTTGAAAGAAAAACAATGCATAGATACACGAATAAGAGACTTTGACATAGCCTATGTCCTGGATGAGGAGACACAAGTGAGTATTATGACAGAAAGCACTTGGGAAATTTTGGGAAACCTACTGTGGTACCTTCATTGGGAAGTATAGGATTTTTTAAAGGAAATATGATAACCCTATGTGGAAGAGTTACTAATGTACATGTTATCATCCATGGGACATCGACTCAAGAAGAATTTGAGGTTATTAGGTTTGTTGAGAAAAATGCCCCTTTTCCTCTTTTGTTAGGAAAGATTTGGATCAAGGAGGATCATATCATAAGGAAAGCAGAGGAAGAAGATGCAGAAATGAAAAATCAAGAACTAAGAGATCTCATAGCTAGAAAAATAGATCGACTGATAGAAGAACGAGAAGTTGAGTCGAAGAAACAGAAGACCAGAGAATTAGCTATCGAGGTTGAAAGAACTCGAGAAGGATTGAAGGACCAATATGTGCAATAAATAAGTATATCCACCCAAGAAATAATAAGAGAAGGGATATTAACTTCAAAAACTTTGAGAGCACATCAGCAGCGCGAAGCTACCACGCTAGGAGAAGATAAGAATAAGAATAGAAAGAGCAATCCATAGACTCATATCATAGGAAAGAAGGAAAGGAAGCTCGATAATAACAAAGCCAAGTTAGGAAAGCTATAGGAAGTTCCAGAGAAGACTTCGTAGGAGGCAAGCTTGTAGGCTCTGAACCTCGCCGGAACAACAAAACCACACAAAATGAGACTTCGCCCCGATGAAGCTATATGACCGTTGGAGGCACCCCGACCATTAGAATGATGCTCTGAATGGCTAAGAAATGCATTTATGGGAGAATAGATCGCGTTTGGGACATTGACACTGCACCACAATGGATTGATTCGTATTGATTGAGGCATTCCTTCCCATTGGAGGAATCCGTTACGACGCTTTCTTATTTAACCCATTGGACGCTATGTCGGGACCACTTTTTGCTACCCGTGATTATCTAAGACAAGAAATGAAGTTATTGTTTGTGTCGAAATGTGCTATCATACCTCGCCATTAGTTGTTTACCCCACTATCCGTTCACCTACCCCAACTTATTTGTTAACAGTAAGAATGCCGATTGAGCACACTGAGCTAGAGAAATCCATTGAAAAAGTTCTGAAGAAGTTTATGGCTGATAAACCTATGTCTGAGGGAGTACATGCATCATTGACTAGGGGACTACAAGCTTCCCCTTCGACTGGATGTCGCTCGAAACATACTAACCCTGCTACTAAGAAGTGAAGTAAGCATCGCGATGATCTGGCTAATGTGAAGAAGATCCCATCAATATTACTGTATTACATCCTGCCTTTGGCTGGTGCACTTAACCACGACAACATTCCATGGCACTTTGAGTATACATTGATCACCGTGTACAGCTCAAAGGGGATACACGTAGAAGTAAGCCAGTTAGGATAGATCCTAGCATTGAAGAACAACGATTTCAACCTTGGTGACAGAAAGAACTACGCGATGCTCGCACCTTAAATATATTTGATGAAGATGACTAGGAAGAAGCCTTGCATTGTCTCCCAGTTGTGGATTAAGGAGCTCACACAGTCCACGATACTGAACATAATGAATATTCCTCACTTTGGCCAACATCGGGAGGTTAATGCTTGCATTAAACTCCTCTTGTCGTGCTATCATGGAGGATATATGTGGCTTGATAGGTGCATTAATGTGGATCTGGCGTTTATCCACCTAATCACAAGACTAAGCATGCAGGGTCTAAACCCTCAACAGTTCTACCCAGGGAAGACTTCAGATCGCTCCTTGGCACAATGCATAAAGGAGGCATAGGGTGAAGTTGAGAAGGGAAAGAGAGGCTACAAGGTATCCTCTATCCAGGATGGTGCAGTGCACCTTGATTTCCAACTTATAGTTGGCAAGCTCATCAGAAAGAACCACCCCACGTAGGTCACCAGGTTCGTGGTGGACCTCAGAGGGAATTGTGTGGAGGGGATGCAAATGAACTGGGTGAGATACCTCGACAACGAGATCGAGAAAGAATGTCACGAAGTGCAGGATCAAGGATACGAGTTCCATTTTAGTTGGTTGTTGGTGTTGATCACATTTGTCACTTGGTAAATGTCGGAAGGAGATGCCTTCCTAGAGATAGAACCTTTGGAGCCATTGGCAATGAATTTCTCCACTCTATGGTACATGAATGACATGTCAAAGAAGTGGTAGCCGAACGCAGTGTTCCACGCCTACTATCTACAGCTAAAGGTTTCCATAGAATCATTCCCTCACATTACTCCATGAACATTTCACCAGTACATACCATTAGCTAAGTTCTGCGCATATCGGCATTTCATTTATATGACTGTGTGCATGGATGAGATAAAGGAGAAATTATAGTCCTACTATAAGCTGACCGAAGAGGATATGGAGGAGATCATGAAGGAATGGTTGACATAGTTCCTTGTAATGATCTATGATGAAAAACTCTCTGACCCTGACATCATCGTAAGTCCCTTGGTCACCCGGGCTGAGCATGTCGGAAAAACCAGCGTGAAGAACAAGAAGAAAAAGGAGGCAATCCAAGACATAGAGAATGACGAAGAGGACAATGCCTTGGAAGAAAGTAGACCTAGCTCGCTCCCAAAAGGAGGAGGAGATCAATTAAATCAATAATTAGGAGGGGAAGAAGGAGAAAAACAAAGAGAAGTCAAAGATACACCACCAAAGGACCCCCCTACCAAGATAGAAACATCGAAGAATAGGAAGGGTTGTCTGCAGAAACCCTCGGCAAGGAAGAAGACCCATGCAAGAAATCCCCAGCTAGAGGCTATGCTCATGGAGGATGACATTATTCTATTCCACATAATGATGGAAGATGCATCCGAGGACCTCTTACAGAGATATGGAATGAGGCAAGAAGAGATGCATGTAAGAGTTGAGAAGGAGTTGAAGGAGATACAATGAGCTATTCAAGTTAGTTGTGCAGTACCTACTACACCCTCCTCATTATAGATTGTAGAGTTGGGGGATGAAATAGGACAACTTATAACATTGGCATATGCAATAGAGACTCAACTTCAGTGAATCCAAGAAGAAAAGGAACAGGCTACAGAATCCCTGAAGACAGAGAAAGAAGAAATTTTGGAGCAACTACGAGTTGCACGGTATTGTGTGACCGCTTATGAAAATGAGAAGGATGAGTTTCGGGCGATGCTTAAGGAAGACAAGGAAAAGATACAGAGGGAAAAGGACCAGGTTCTCATAGAGTAGACTGTAGTCAAGGAAGTAGTGAGCAGAACACTTCACTCTATGCCAGGCTTGGCACAAGAGGAACATGTGGCAGTTGAGTTCCAAGTGACAAAGCTTGTTGAGTCCATCCAATAGCTTCAAGAAAGGGTAATGGAGTTGGATATTCAAGAAGTACCTAGGACTCCACAGGAAGTGTGCGATCAGAGGGAGGAAGCCGCTAAGAGCACAGTGGAAAGGATTAGAATCCTCGCCTCAAAATGCAAGAAGATAAGCAACATAAGTGTGCATACCTATGAACGCCTCACAGAAGACCTAGATCTTAGGAAGTTGGAAGAACAACTACAGGAGGCACAACAACAGGAATGGATAGTTCAAGCACATATGAAGTCGCTCACTGCAGTCAATAGAATGAAGATATCACAAGAACAATGCATGGTCCAACAATAGATTACTGTCATCCAGGGCAGAGTAATGGAAGTTATACAGAGGCTACAACCGGTGCAAGACGAATCCTACATGGTGTTTGAAGAGATAGAAGGAAAAGGCTCGCAACTATACTAAGTGGTTGTGACAGTGGAATAGCACTTGGAAGGACCTATTACTGAGAATGTACTCCAGGAGCTCATTGAGGAGGAGGATCAGGAAAAGAAGCAGGTCGAGGCAGCTCGAGATAAGATCAAGGCCTTTGAAGTAGTTTTACCCAGATATGAGTGACTCGGCAAGGGGAATATTAGTGCTTAGTGCAAGTAAAGTAGTAGTGTATAGCTAAGTGCAAGAGGCAATTAGTTCTGGGTTGCTTTGTGGAGCAGACCATGTACGTAAGGATCTGTGCCTTAACTTGATTTAAGGAAGGTGGATCTGATGCGCAATGCGAAGATAACATGTCCAATGCAAATCTTGGCTCTGTGGCTTAGTGCACAAGAGCAGATGAATGTAAGAGATTCAAGACTAATAAATAAGAAGAAGCGGTTGGTGGGCGTAGCCCCACAGTGGGGTGAACCACGTATATCATGTGTTGATGGTTTGCTTTGTGATATAATGTTTATGCTGTGAATTTTCTTAGTGCATGGAATGTTATGAATGATAGATATATCTATAAATTCTTATTGCTTTGTCTATGTCAGATGTGTTAGATCTAACTTCTGATGCTAAGTGTGATGTATATTTTATCATTTTTACTGTGATCTGTACTTAGGGTTTGATATGTGATGTGAATAAAGCTAATGAATTAATGTGTATTGGTCCTAAGTACTCTACAAAGTGTTATAATCATAGATATGTGTCCCATCTTGGTTACAGACACTTGATTCCTGTAACCCCCTGCCTCTACCTCGGCTGAGATTTCGCCTACTTCGCAGGCGTTGACGAAAGGATCGATAGTTAGGGTTGTGTTGGTGTGTTGTTGAAGCATTGAACCCTGGGTCTTCCCCTATGCCAACATGCATCGAACTCATGGTTGATTTCTCAGTTGATCAATCCATCGACCGAATGATGTAGAGATCTGGTCCATGACTCAACTGACTATTTCAAGATCTAGGTCGACGGGTTGACCAACTAATTCAAGGATAAGTGTGATGAACCATTAGAACTTGATGTTCAAGAAATAACGTGATCAACATTGCCTCTACTATTGAACTTAAACTACAACTAGAAAATTATTGGTTTCTTCTTGTAGTTAGTATTACACCTCATATTGTAAGAGGTTTCACTTTGTTGTTTTCATCACATTAATCAACATTTGTTCCTAGTACCTAGGAGAATCAGATAGACAAGGGGGGATATGTGTTTATGTAATGGGTTCATTTGATGGACATATTTGGTTGGGGAAGTCTCAATTGTGCTTGGTTGGATTATTTTGCTTGTTGGATTCATGGTCTTCTAACATGTGTTTTCCTTTTTGATCACCCCTTTGTATATATTTTTACGGTTATGGATCATGTTATCACATTTTGGTGTTTTTTTTTCGTATTCCTACTTATCTTGGATGTGATACTTAAAATTAATATATTATGGTATTTTTGTGACAACATAAACACCTTCCCTTTTTCTTGACTTCATCCCTAGAGTCATTATTCTATGTAAAGAAATAGGAATCCATCATTATATTTTTTCAAGCTTCTTATCATCCATAATGACTTAGAATTTTCCCTTGAAAGCTCAAAATCCTTCTCTCTTTTTGCTGCCTCTCTTAGGCTCCATTTCTTAATAATTTCATCTTCCCCTTGGACTAACAACACACACCGTTTCAGTGGAAGAAAGTATTTTTCTTCCAATACAATGGATAAAAACACCCTTTGTTGTCAATACACCCTCCATCGGCAAAAATTGTCTACCTTCACTAATACTCTACCAACACTTTAACACTTAGAAATTTCTCAACTTCTTTCCTTCATTGTGTTGAGAACACACTTATACTGAGAGGCAAGGGTAACCTACTATAAGGATTTCTATTTTTTTTTCAAATATTCATCAACCATAGGAAAACAATCACATGTGATATATTTTAACTAAATACCATTGAACACAATATTTACATGGAAACCCTTTTGAGACAAAGCCACAAAACTTCTCTTTATAAATTTTTGTAGACATCAACCTACTATTACAAATATTTGTACAAACCAAACTACTAGATACAACAATCCCTACTGGTACAAACCTTGGTAGAACCCAAACTACTCTTATACATCTTTGTAGACACTAATCTATTGGAGACACCAATCCCTGCCACTAAGAACCAAATTATCAGGAGATACCAACGTCTTTTCATGAGTAGCACCAACCTTAAAGTTACAATTTCTTCTTTATAACATATAACTTCTTCAAAAGATAACAAAATTTACATTGACTTTACTACATATACTTTCTACTTCTTCCTTCACTTGGTCTGACCAAAATTTGAATTTCCAAAATGAAATTTATGTCAACTTTTCCACAACTTGTTGTTTTTGTCCTCTTCCCAAGAACTAACTTGTACAAAATTCCAAGTATCCAATTTTGTAAAAAATATTCTAAATTTTTTACTTAAGGTAATTCGATATGTCTCCCCAGATTCCTAAAGATTTCACAGTCTAAAAAGTTTGAGAAAAGAAGTTATAGAGAAAATGTCAAGCTAGCTTGTTTGAAACGAATTTTAGGACCATTCAAAAACCATCAATTCCACAAGGTATATGTAAAAGAGTATAGAAAACAAAAGTACTAATTTTTTTCCAAAGGTACTTCTATATGTCTCCTTAGATCCTTGAAAATTTCACAGTCTGAAAAGAACCAGAAAAGAAGTTATAGAGAAAATACCAAACTAACATGTTTGAAACATATTTCAAGACCATTCATAAACCATAACTTCCATAAGGAATATATTAGAAATTAAAGAAAACCAAAATATCGGGTTTTAAATACATGTACCCAGATATATCACCTCCATATCCTCCAAATTTCATAGTTTGAAATGTCCTAGAAACTAAGTTATAGAGAAAGTGCCAAACTTTCCTGTTTGAAATTGATTTCACGATAATTCAAGAACCCTAAATTACATAGGGCATATCTCATAAACAATAGTGAAGCAATGTGTAAAATTTTAATTACATGTAACCAAATATCTAAAATCCATCTCCTCAAAATTTTACGGTCTGAAACATCCTACAAAATAAGTTATGGAAAAAGTGCTAAACTAGCCTATTTGAAACTAATTTCAGTAGCACTCAGGAACCCTAAATTCCACAGGAAATATCTCAAGATTTGTAGTGAAATAATTTCTGAACTTTTAGCCACATGTACCTAGAGATATTGCCTCCGTCTCCTTAAAATTTCATGGTTGGAAGCATCCATGAAAATAAGTTATAGTGAAAATTACAAACTAATCTATTTAAAACTAATTTCATGAGCATTTAAGAACCCTAACCTCTAAAGGGTATATCTCAGAAATTACAGTAAAACGATGTCTAATATTTTAAACACATGTAAATAGATATCTCGCCTAGGTCTTCTCAAAATTTCACAGTCTAAAACATCCCAAAAAATAAGTTATACCAAAAATTTCAAACTAGCATGAAACTAATTTCACAACTCTCTCCTTTTGGAATGATATTCAATCTTTTCTCATCCACTTCTTCAAATTTTATTACATTTTTCACGTACACACACTCTCTCTCAATGCGTTCTCTTTTTATACTTTATCATAACCATTCATGAAAAGACATGTTAATTCAAAAAGACATGACACCCATTAATTAAATAATTCATTATATTTTTATATTTTACTTTTCCAAATACCATTGGCTTCCAAAACAATGGGTTTGGAACCATCATTTAACATTTTACTTTTTCATGTGCAAACTTTTTTTAATATACTTGTAATACTATATATACCAATCTTGGAAATGTTTTATGAACTTGTAAATACATAATATGACATTAATGACGAAATTAATCCTTTGACATCATTGACAATAATTCCAATAATATCTTCCTTTGTCATTGATGGTGATCCTACAACAAAACACATAGTCCACAATGCATTGAAATAATTTACCCCTTGCCTCAAATTCTCTCCTTCTCTACAAATCTCCCCCTATCTGCACTCTCCCCCTTTGACATCAATGGAAAAATGATTCTCCTCCTAAGATTTTGATTCTCGTTAAGCACGCAATGCCTAGATGAGATGAATATTACTCCCGATTGCATGTCCCTTAATTTGTTCTGACTGCAAAAACCACTAAAACACGGTAAAGAAACACTCTTGAATAAGTCTAGACATTGTCACTAACAATGCAAGATAATCGGTCTCTGTCAATCCAGATAGTCTTCGTATCCAACATAAGCATTAGTACATCTCCAACAACAGTCGAAAATGGTTTAGTCGGTCTCAAAAAATCCAAGTTGATTCAAAAAGAAATAATCAAGTCAAAAAAAATACATAAGTTGGGTTCGCATATCAACATATTCAAGTATTCTCTCCAAATGGATCAATAAGTCGAAGCAATAGTTCTCATAAAAAATTCCAATCAAACAAAAACACAATTGAATCTTAGTCAATGAATACTCGATAGAAACCCTAGTCAACTTTCATGTTGGGTTGATCCCAAGTCGAATACTTCCAAAGAAATCATCAATGAGTAATAGTTGTTGGGGTACATTCTCAACTACATACTTAGTGACATGCTCATTTTATCATAATCACATGCATACACTTTTGCATGCACCATGAATGGATGCAGATACTTTTGCATGCGCCATGCATGCATATTAGGAGCCACATCTAGATACTCTTGCATGCAGCATGCATGCATCTAAGAAGCCACATGTAGATACTATTGCATGTAGAATGGATGCATATTAGGAGTCACATGCAGCAAGCATACATCTTAAGAGAGTTATGTATTGTGGAATGCATGATGACTATATGTGGAGTTCTCACTTGAGCTTAAGTCACGTGTTTTACCTTTTTCTTATTATTAGCAACTTTTAGCTTTAGTTAACTATTGCAAGTGGGAGAGTCTTATTTTCTACTTGAGCATGCACATGGAAATCCCAATCTAGTGTGCATTACTCCACATGTGGAAAGTCATATATATTGTATTCATTATCAAGGATTAATAAATTGTGATTAGAGTTGGTTTCTTAGTCTCTCATGTATGAATATTGATTCTATTTTTCTCTCTCCTATCTCTCTTTTGCAATTAGATAGTGTAGTATTTCCTTCTCACAATTAGGTCTTAGATTGTGGTTTAATCCTACAAGAGGAACGTTGCACAACTGTACAATCAATGATACAAAACAATATGACATCCTCGAACATATGGTCAAATGATTTTGATGCAGGAACATTGATCCACCTCAACAAAGCACCAGCTATTTAGCACATCAAAGCACATTCAAGGAGGAGAGAGGCGCCAACCCTCTCATTTTTCCCTCAATATTAAATTTTAAAATGTAATTAAATGCAATTAAATGTTGAAAAGGTTGGAAGAGCTGAGTTGATGCCTTTCTACAAGAAGTAGATAGAAAGGCCTTTAATATGGTCTGAGATGTACATAACTTTATCATCGCCTCAGATCTAAAGTGTTTATGTTCATTCAATGTAATTTTCCTTAGTAGATATGTGTTTTGATGGTGATTGGACACCACTAGAGTCATTGGAGGGAAAGACTCGACGAGTCTACTCTTGTATAAATCTTTGTAAAATATTCCCAGTAGAGGTTGTTGAAAGTTGAGAGAAAATGAATGTAATCCAAGGAGAGGAGTGAGCCGAGCCTTTGTTGTAGTCTGACCTCACACATTGTAATTAACATTCTAGTATTAATACAAAGGAACAGATTTCCGTGTTTATATATTCCTGTGTGGTGAATTCTTGTTTTACGTTTCCAATGTGTGTTTATGAATGTATGTTGTAGGTGCATGTACTAGTTTTCATCTACATGGATAAAGATAAAAATCTCTATTTGTGAGTTTTTTGGATATTTTCTAATTTCTTTAGGCTGTGCAAGGAGTGGACAACAGGGTATTGGAATCTCTATAGCCAACGTAAGGAGTGTGCATCTGAATTCTTTCGACTCAGAGAAGAACATGCTAGGAGTGAACACCATAACATTTATAGACTTAGGGAGGAAACTGAAGGTTACTGAACACCTTGGAGGGGAAAGTCTGTGCAGGAGAAAGCACAACCAGAGATGTTGACTACTCTAAGAGCTCTGCCAGGTGGGAATTGAGAAGGTGCAAGTGTGCATAGGTGAAATCTATTTTGAGTTCATAAAGATAAGTGTCAAAGGAATACAACCCAAAGTTATTGAACACTCTAGTAAACAAATAGGGGAGATACTTCAGAGTTTTTGAACACTCTAAAGGAAAGTTTTAGCAACAAGTGCATGGAACCAACACCTTTTGAAGGTTTAGATAAGTTGAAGAAGAAAGAGTTACTAAACACTATGGAGATCTGTTGAAGGAGAAAATACCTTGGAGGTGTTGAATACTCTAGAGGGACACTCTACAAGGAGTGAATTGAGTAGAAGCAAGGAGTGCGTGAGAGAACCCCATTTCGAGTTATGCAAGAAGTTTTCCAAGAGGGAACATCATAAGGTTAAGGCTCAGAGGAGAGTTGAGTGCAAGTATGCACAGAGAGAGAAAGGAGTGCACGAGTGAATTCTCATAATTCAGGACTCAACGAGTGAAGTTGTGAAAGGAATGTGCAAGGCCAACACCCTACTGAAGTGTTTTTAAAGGCTCTAGAGTAAAATAACATGAGTGCCAGGAGGGAAAAATAAATTATTCGAAGGATTTAAGGGATGAGACCCTTAGAGATTCGAGCAAGCTAAGGCTTAGGAGGAATAGCAGCATTGCACACAGAGTCTCTGCAAAGAGTTTAGAAGGATGAGAACAATCCAAGTCTCAAATCGTGGGAGAAGTGCTAAGTGTGCAAAGAAGTGCAAGTGTGTGTCAAGACCCAAGTCCCTCGAGTTCA
This sequence comes from Picea mariana, assembly GCA_032191745.1. Taxonomy (NCBI): domain Eukaryota; kingdom Viridiplantae; phylum Streptophyta; class Pinopsida; order Pinales; family Pinaceae; genus Picea; species Picea mariana. The sequence continues at coordinate 32,953 of JASDQU010590257.1, read as the reverse complement.
CAAGCTCGGGAGAGATAGCGGTCAACATTCATGTAAGAGGAAGGAAACCTTTCAAGTTCTAGTTTGTAGAGTAGTGCAAGTGTGTGCCCGAACCTAAGTCCCTTGAAGTTGCACAAGCTTAGGAGGGAGAGCATTTTTCCAAAACGCGAGTCAAGTCCCAGTAGACGGGCTCTCCAAAAGGTTCAAAAGGAGAACCTCTAAAAACTTTCGGAATAAGTCCTTCATAAGAGAAGGAAGGAGAAGTTCATAGAAGGGAGAAGCTATAAGAGTCGTTGATTCTTTGAGGGAGAGCATATTTGGACCACCATATCAGAGTCTAGCAAGAGGAGGAGCATGCACAGTGGAGGATTGTTGAAGGAAAGAGATGGATGGACATGATTCGTCTTGGAGTTGGCAGGTGATCCGACAACTGTCGATTTGAGGGGGAGTTTCACGGAGGATAGTTGTGGAGTCTTTAGGAACTTCGTGGTTCAGAGGATTTAAATTTTTTGAGGAGCGGGGATTTCCAAATTCCTCATATCAAGATTCTAGTCGTTGGTTGCACCAAGGATACGTGGCAGCAGATTGGAGAGTTCAGAAGGTAGAGCTCCGAAAGTTTTGCGTGGAGAAAAAGTCAATTTTTCATGAATTTGTGAAGAGCCAGGAGATATGGACCATCATATCTAGAGAGGACACATGGAAGAGATCCACAAGTTTCAAAGGAAGAGTCCTTCAGAGGAAAGGTGAAGGTGGAGTATCCAAAGACTCATGAAGGCTGAACTAGCGAGGTAGATTGTGACCGTTGATCTAAGGGGGACACATGTCATCGGATCGCAGGATCGAGAAGCCTGCATCCGAAAAAAAGTAAGAAGTTGAACCCTCATCGTCAATTGGTGTGGACATGTGGTGTCATCTCTATCATTTTGGTGATAGAGAACTTTTGGGGAAAAGAGATTTAGAGCATTCGAAACTTCTGAACACCAAACTCTGAAGTAAATATCATTCATTGGCTAAAAAAGGGGTGTGGACTGTAGATCTAGTCCAGGGGAGTCTGCCAATACATATATCATGGAAAAGGGAGGCAGGTTCATTCAAAATTGTCGAAGCATGAACTCATGAAGAGACTGACCTGAGATCATATATTATGGTCATATAGGAGAAGAGTCTCTCACGAGAGCTAGCACTCACATTTTATTGTTGCGGGATGCACCAAAAATCTATTGTATGGGTAGTTTGAATCTGCAGGTAACATCAAAGAGACCTGTGTGAATTTTTTTAAGGGTCTACTAGAGGCCCGAGGAGTCGATCTGTCTTAGTTTTGTGAAGATCCTTAACCAGGATTTCGAGCAACCCCTATGAGGGAAGGGAGGTTGCATCAAGTGGTATCAGAGCGTAGGAAAATGTTATGTCTAATAACATCAAGTGGTATGAGAGATGGATTTTTCTTGTAGACAACAGGAAAAGGAAAGAGGAGATAGACTGACAACATCAAGTTGTATCAGAAGCTAAATATCACCTGTAGACAACAACTGAGGGAAGATTGGGTGTTGATTCTCTGTGTGTGATTGTTTGCAAGTGTGCAACAATCAATAGACAACCAAGTGGGTTGGAGGAGAAACTGGAGGTGATCTTAGTTATAGGGTAACCAACAAACTTTCTAGGAGGGCATGCAGAAGGAGAAGATGGATACTGAAGGCCATAAGTGTGGTCAACAAAAGGATCGCCAACAAAAAATCAAGGAAGAGATGGATAAAGAGATCAAAGTGTTCAAAGAAGAAATGGACAAGCTAACGTTGAAGATGCAATAGGAGGCATAGGTATGTTGGAGGTATGAGTGGCTCATGAAGCAGAGAGAAAAATAGTATGTTCAGAATTTGTTGGCTAGAAGGCAGTAATAGCAGTTGAGGAGGTAGCTAAGGGAAGTTGAAACCTTCAGTAACATAGAGAAACAATTTTTCATTTGCAATCCAGAAGTTGGAGGAAACCTCAATGATGGGGAGAGGAGATCAAGCAGAGATATCATAGACTACCAAGAGGGAAACAGTGAGATACCAGATTGCCATATGGTAAATGAGAAGAGATTAGTGAGGGATCTTGCAAACTGCTAGGAGGGCAGTGGTGAATTTTTAGATTGACAGGTGGGAAATGAAGTGAGATCAGTTAATCTCATAGACTGTCAGGAGGGTAAGAGTGAAATTCCATATTTCCAGGTGGGCAAGGGAGAGGAGAGGAGTCTATTGGAATGTCTCATGAAATCAGCTAAGAGTTCATATAAACAAGGTGTGTTGATGGAGGAGGATCAGAGATGTGTCCTGGTCATTGGGGGAATCGAGATATTCCTATCGTATAGCCCAGCAGAGGCCAATGCACAAGTTTCAGGTGCAACAGAAGAAGGACATCCAGCTGTGACTATCATAGAGGAGGAAAAGGAGAATATACTGAAGCTTTCCCCGATAGAGGAAGAAGGCAATGCAGTTAAGATGCTCAATCCTTGGGAGAAGGAGTTGGATATGTTGGAGGATTGGTTGAACACAGAACCAGAAGATGCTTGCCAAGAAATAGTCATGTTAGATGGAGTCGAATTCCATCCTGAGGAGAAACTTGAAGATGATGGACTTGAACCAACATAAGAAGAGCTTGTAGAAGTCAATCTGTTAGAGGAGAAAGTTGAGCAACAAATTAGTAAGGAGCGTTTAGAACTAGATTTTGCAATAAAGTGGAAAGCTAGTGCCACAAGATATGAAGAAAAAAGAAGGGGAGATCAGGTTGATCTACCCATTGACAAGGAGGAAGTGCAGCAAGCGAGTCTGCATGATAGGAACCATCCAATGGACAAGATGGGTAGAGAGATAGATGAGGTAAGGAGTTTTATGTTGAATTCATCACAAGAATTTTTCAATAGGAGGAAGTTGAATAGAGGAAATCTTGTAAGATCAGTAGGGAAGTAGCAACAAGAACATATCAGAGGAGTAGGTGGCCAGCTCCAAAGGAGCGTTTGGGATCCGGAGGGATTTCAACAACAAAGAAAAGGAGCTCATGATTTTCCCAGCAATGGATTATGATGCAGGAGCATCACTCCACCTCATAAAAGCACGATCTATTTACCACATCAAAGCACATTCAAGGAGGATAGAGGTGCCAACCCTCTCATTTTGCACTCAAATTTTAATTTTAAATTCTAATTAAATGCAATTAAATGTTGAAAGGGATGGAAGAGCTGAGTTGATGCCTTTGTATAGGCAGTATATAGAAAGGCCTTTAATACAGTATGAGTTGTATATATCTTGATCATCGCCTCAGATATGAAGTGTTTATGTTCATTCAATGTAATTTTCCTCAATAGATATGCATTTTGATGGTGATTGGACACCACTAGAGTAGTTGGAGGGAAAGACTCGACGAGTCTCCTCTTGTATAAATATTTTTAAAATATGCCCAATAGAGGCTGCTCAAAGTTGAGAGAAAATGATTGTAAACCAAGGAGAGGAGTGAGACGAGACTCTGTTTTAGTTTGAGCTCACACATTTTAATTAGCATTCGGGTATTAATACAAAGGAATAGATTTCACTGTTTATGAATTCTTGTGTGGTGAATGATTTTTTTACGTTGCCAATGTGTGTTTATGAATGTATGTTGTAGGTGCATGTATTCGGTTTCATCTACAGGGATAAAGATAAAATTCTCTATCTGTGAGTTTGTTGGATATTTTCTCAGTTCTTTAGGTTGTCCAAGGAGTGCACAACATCGTATTGGAACCTCTATAGCTAGCGCAAGAGGTGCACATTTAAACTCTTTTGAGTTAGAGAAGAATGTGCCATGAGGGAACACCATAACGTCTACAGACTTAGGGAGGAACCTCAAGGTTACTAAACACCTTGGAGGGGAAATTATGTGCAGGAGAAAGCATATCCAGAGCTGTTGAATACTCTAAGAGCTCTGTCAGGTGGGAATTGAACAGGTGCAAGTGCACACACATGAAATCCATTTCGAGTTTAGAAAGATAAGTGTCATAGGAAGACACCCTAGAGTTACTGAACACTCCAGTAAACATACAAGGGATATACTTCAAAGTTTTTGAACACTCTGAAGGAAAGTTTCAACAAGGAGTGCTTCGAGCAAGTGCAAAGAGTGCATGGAACCAATACCTTATGAAGGGTTGGAGAAGTTGAAGAAGGAAGAGTTACTAAACACTCTAGAGATCATTTGAAGGACAAAATACCTTGGAGTTGTTGAATACTCTAGAGGGATGCTCTACAAGGAGTGTATTGAGAAGGTGCAAGGAGTGCGCGAGAGAACCCCATTTCAAGTTATGTGAGAAGGTTTCCAAGAGGGGATATCATAAGGTTANATAGGAGATTCGATTGCAAGTCTACACATAGAGAACAAGGAGTGTGAGAGTGAATTCTCAGAATTCGGGACTCAAGGAGTGAAGTTGTGCAAGGAATGCGCAAGGCCAACACCGTGCTGAAGTGTTGGTAAAGGCTCTGGAGAAAAAGAACACCAGTGCCAGGAGGGAACAAGAAATTATTCAAAGGAGTTAAGGGATAATACCCTTAGATATTTGAGCAAGATAACGCTCAGGAGGAATAGTGCCATTGTGCACATAGTCTCTGCAAAGAGTGAGGAAGGTTAAGAACAATCCAGGTCTCGGACTGTGGGAGAAGTGCTAAGTGTGCAAAGAAGTGCAAGTATGTGCTAGGACCCAAGTCCTTTGAGTTCACAAGCTCATGAGAGATAGTGGTCAACATTACTATAAGTGGAAGGAAACCTTTTAAGTTCTAGTTGGTATAGTAGCACAAATGTGTGCCCAGAACTAAGTCCTGTGAAGTTGCACAAGCTCAGGAAGGAGAGAGTTTTTCCAAAATGTGAGTTGAGGCCCAGCAGATGGGATCTCCGAAAGGTTCAAAAGGTGAACCTTTGAAAACTTTTAGAAGAATTCCTTCGCCAGAGAAGGAAGTAGAAGTGCGTAGAAGGGATAAGATATAGGAGCCATTGATTCTCGATGTGAGAGAATATCTCGATCGCCAAATAAGAGTCTAGGAAGAGAAGGAGCACACACAATGGAGGATTGTCGAAGGTAGGATAAGGGTGGACAAGATCCATTCGAAAGTTGGAAGGTGATCCAAAACCTGTCGATCTGATGAGGAGTTGCATGGAGGATAGTCGTGGAGTCTTTCGTCACTTTGTGGGTCAGAGGCTTTAAATTTTTTTAGGTGCAAGGATTTATGAAGTCCTCAAGCCAAGATCCAAGTCATTGGTTGTAGTGAGAATATGTGGAAACAGATTAGAGATTTCAGAAGGTAGAGCTCCAAAAGTTTTTCATAGAGAAAAATTTGATTTTTCGCGAAGTTGCGAAGAGTGGGGAGATATGGACCATCAGATCCAGAAAGGAAACATGGCAGAGATCAACAAGTTTTAGAGGAAGAGTCCTTTGGAGGAAAGGAGAAGGTGAAGTATCCAAAGACTCATGAAGGCTGAACTAGGGAAGTAGATTGAGACTGTTCATATAAGGGGGACACACGTCGTCATATCGTGGGATTGAGAAGCGTGCATTCGACAAAAGGTAAGAATTTGAACCCTCGTCGTTGATTGGTGTGGACACGTGGTTTCATATCTATCGTTTCGGTGATAGAGCACTTCAAGGGAAAAGAGATTTGGAGCCTTCAAAACTTTCGAATGTTGAACTTCGAAGTAAATCTTAGTCATTGGATGAAAAAGGGGTGTGGACCATAGATCTGGTCTAGGAGAGTTCACTGATACGGAGATTAGGGAAAAAGGAGGCAGTTGCATTCAAAAATGTCAAAGCATGAACTCACTAATATATTGACCCGAGGTCATAGCTCGTGTTCTTATAAGAGAAGAGTCTAGCACAAGAGCTAGACATCGCATGTTGGTGTTGTCGTAGGTGCCAGAAACTGGTTGTGCGGGTAGTTTGAACCTGTGGGTAACATCAAAGCAACTTGTGTGAATTTGTTTCAGGGTCTACTGGAGGCCCTAGGAGATGATGTGTCTTAGTGTTGTGAAGATCCTTGACCGGGAGGTCGAGCAACCCCTAGGAGGGAAGGGCGGTTGCCTCAAATTCCATGACCATCCATCAATTCAATCATAATCTATCATGGTAGTCAACACATGTCCACAATTATATATTTCATGTCTCTTCTACAAATATCTAAACAAATTATTTATATTCTTTCGATTTTTAATGTGAGAATGATTCTAAGGAACATATTTTTGTGTTGGTTGATTAGAGGAAGTAGTATCAAGGTTAGTTTCACTTATAGGAGTATAACAACCGAGCATATCAAAAACAATTTCATATGTAACAACATGCTCAAATTATTGCATGTGAGGAATAGGAACCTCATCAATCTATTCAACACAATCAATAATAAGTTTCTCTTCTAGAAAACCATTCTGAACTCCACCTGCAATAAATAAAACTTCCTTGGTTGTAACAAGGCTAGGTTTAGGTATGGAGGTAATAGAAACATCATGTCCAATACTTTATCATGATGACTTCATCTTAGGGGTAATATGAACAATAATACTCTATCCATTCTTTCCAAGTCCTCCTCCAGTATAGCCCATCTTTCTTAGTAGTTGAGGCTCAACACCATTAGTGTGTTTTTGAAAACATGTTGTGTGAGACCACCTTGGTGGAAAATATATTCTAAATTTTTCCTTGTTGTCCTTATGAGGAAGGTCAGGTTTTTGCATGAAATCGTTCTCTTTATTCTTGTTATCTTCAACATTGATGGAGATTTTTAGTACATCAACATAACTTTTAGATTTTCCTTCGTTTACTTTATTTAGTGGCTTTGTAAATTTTGAGTCTTGTTTGGTAGTCATCGGACTATTATAATAACCAAGACCAGTATTCATGAATCGAGACCTTCGACAATTGATGATATCATCTAAGTTTTCAGTACTCTTTTCAAACTTCAACTTCTACTCAACTTAATAGTTATTTTCTCTAGTTCCTTTCTTAAGGAAACAATTTCAGATTCTAGCTGTTGTAGTTTTCTTATTTTTCCTTTAAGTGGATTCTCACCACTTATTCTATCCTTCTTTCCTCTTCTAGTTGAACCTTTATGTTCATGGTAGTCTTTTCTATTTATTAAAGGATTTTTTAATTTTGTCTTTTGAATTATGCTCCTCTTCTTTATATTTTTGCAACTACTCCTTCTGTTTAAAATTGTTTTTCCTAATATTCTCTATTTTTTCTATGGAGCAACTGAGTTCTTCTTCAAAATATATTTTCCCATCTATTTCATCATTTTCTTCCTCTTTTGAATCTGTCATTTCTTTCCCTTTTTCTTCATTAATTTTTTTTTCTTTGGTCATGGAGAGAGTTTATTCTCTTTCACTATCGAATATACTTTCATTGCTCTCTTCAGATGAGCTACTTTCCTCTTTGGAGAAAAGACTTTTATTTTTGTTATGGAAGTTCTTCTTCATTTCATGCTCACCTTTTTTCTGGTGATGAGGCTGAATTTATTTCTTAATGTTATGATCTTCTTCATAATCATAACTTTCATTTTTTTCATATTAGAAACAAAATGTCCTACTTTTCCACAATTAAAGCATTTAAAGGGAATCTTACATTTATATTTTCCATATCCTTTCTTGAGTTTCCTCACAAAATAAGATTCTTTTTCATTTGATTCATTGTCGAAGCTATCACTTGATTCGTTCTCTCTTTTATTTTCCTTCTTTGGGGATTTGAAGCTTTCTTTTATCTTTGATGGTTTTTCTTTATCTATCCTCATTTCATATGCCATGAGGATCCCATGTAATTAATCCACTATCGATGAATCAATATACTTCATTTCTTCAATGGAAGAAACTTTCACATAAAATATTAAGTGGAGTGACCTTAACACATTTTGTAAAATCATCGGTTCCTCAACTTTTTCATGAAGTCCTCTGATGGTGTTGACAATTTTGTCCACATGGAGAAAATAGGCTACAACATTTTATTCATCTTTAATTTTTAGAATTTCAAGCTGTATTCTCTGAGTTTATATATTTTCCTTCTTGACCTTATCATCACCATCATAGATATTTTTATTCTTGTCTCAAATTTATTTTTCTAATTCACAATGCATCACCTTGATAAACTCGAATTCTGATAGACTACACAAGATGGAATTCATGGATTTTGTATTTTTTTTATTTAGATTCTTCCCAACCACCTCTGTTGGTGGAGTTTTTGGGGTTGTATAACCAATCAAAAATAATTACCAAATATCAAAACTAAGAGCCATTGAATAGTTTTACATCCTTATGCTCCAAAAGGAATAGTTTGTTCCATCAAATGATGGAGCCTTGATTCTAGAGAAACCTTCTTGGCTAGCCATGTGTGCTCTCTACATCTATATTCCAATGGTTATATTGTTTCCAAAGGAACCCACTCTGAAAAAAAAAATTGACCACACACTCATACTAAGAGGCAGGGATGAATTAGTATAAGATTTTTTTTTTTAATTTTTAAATATTCATCAACCATAGAAAAACAATAACATATGAGATCTATTGACTTCAAAACATGGAACACAATATTTGTGTGGAAACCCTTTTGGGATAAAACCACAAAAAATATCTTTGTAATTATTTGAAGGCACCAACCTATTGTTTCACATATTTTTATCCATGAATCCCCACTGGTGCAAAACCTAGTAGGAACCAAACTACTCTAACAGATCTTCATAAAATACAATCTACTAGAGACACCAATCCCTACCACTAAGCATCAACTTAGTAAGAGAGACCAATATCTTTGTTTGAGTATCACTAACCTTCAAGTTACAATTTCTTCTTTAGTCCATATGACTTCTTCAAAATATGATAATTTTGACATTTACCTTCAATGAGTTTGCTTGCTACTTCTTCCATGACCTGCTAGGAAAAAAATTTGAATTTCCAAATGAAACTTATGGTGACTTTCCCAAAGCTTGTTGCCTTTTGCCTCTTCCAAAGAACAAAATTATACATCATTCCATGTGTCCAATTTTACAAATATGATTATGAAATTTTTACCTGAGGTACTTTGACATGTCTCCTTGGATCTATGAAAATTACACAGTATGAAAAGTCCCAGAAAAGAAGTTATCGAGAAATTGCCATGCTAACCTATTTGAAATTGATTTCAAGACCATTCAAAAACCCTAAATTCCACATAGTATATCTAAAAAATTATAGAGAACCGAAATATTAAATTTTTTCCTAAGGTACTTCTGTATTTTTCCCCAAATCCCTAAAAAATTCACAGTCTGCGATGTCACAAAAAAGAGGTAATAATGAAAATTCTAAACTAACCCATTTGAAACTGATTTTAGGACCATTCGGAAACCTTAAATCACATAGGGAATATGTCATAATGTATATATAACACATATATAAAAGTCTAACCACATGTACCTAGATATATCAACTCCATCTCCTCAAAATTTCATGATCGGAAATGGCCTAGAAAATAAGTTATAGAGAAAGTTCCAAACTTACGTATTTGAAACATATTTCAGGAGAATTTAATAACCCTTTATTCCAATGTGAATATATCATAAATTATAGAAAAATAATATCTAAAATTTTAATCACATGTACCCATAGAGCTATCCTCCAGTGTCTTAAAATTTCACATTCTGAAACATTCTAGAAAAACATTTATAGCGAAAGTGTCAAACTGACCTATTTGAAATTGATTTCAAGAGCATTCAAGAACCCTAAAGTATAATGAACATATAATAGGGAATATCTCAAAAAGTATAATGAACCAATGTCTAAAATGTTAACCAAATGTACATAGTTATTTCACCTAGAGATCCTGTAAATTTTATTGTCTGAAACATCCCAGATATAAGTTATAACCAAAGTGCCAGACTCACTTGTTTGAAATTGATTTCAAAATCATCCAGGAACCCTAACTTCCACAATGCATAACTAAGAAAGTGTAGGAAACATGTTGATGCATAAATTCACCAACTAGCCACAAGCCTGCAAATGGTTGTAGATCACAATTTAAAATTGTATCTATTTATATATGATATATAAATATCTAACTATAGGTGGGGCCCCATAGAAAGAAATAAAGGTCATTTACTTTCACATATCCCCTTAGATTGAGTATCACTTGTATGCTTATTGATTCCATGATCATATATCATAAGTATACTTCATTTGTAGTACATAGATCAACCTATAGTTTGCAGTGGTATTATTTTCTTTTTTGATCTGATTATGAATGGTTCTACTCATACATATTTAGGAAATATTTTATACTTCTTATAGTCCTGTAACATCCTGCTCTATTGAGCACATGATATTGACTTATTCTTTGAGGACACTTGTGTGCAAGTGATCCGGTTATGGTACATGGTGATTTTGTTTAGATTATGAATTATTCATGATGATGATGATGATATGGTGTGACTTATTTTTTTTTATATATATGTATTGACAGATGTTATTGACGAGTTTTCCATGAGTGTGTAGGACAATTCACAGATTGTGGATGCCGATGGAATCAATGGACTACCTTGAACTCCAGATTGAGTCAAGGAGTGTATTGTGTTGAGTTTGAGTATTCATTTTATGAATATGTGACATACGATTGATTTAGTATGATTATGTATATCGATAAGTGATACCAATTTTTCAATGGATGTAGGTTGATGATTCTTTCTAATGAGACTCTCATAAGGAGTAAAGGGGCCATGCACATAAAATATATATTGAGGGAGAGGTGTGGCAGTTTCCCTATCACAACCTACTAGCACTCCCACCATGGCTCAAATTACAGGTTAATAATTACCAAGTTTGATAATTCCACGATGTTGTGAGGGAAGACTGAGACAGTCGCGCACGAAGATTTTTAAGGGGCATGCAATAAGGCATAGTCCTTATTCCTTAGAATCCCTTAGTCTCTCACAAGGTCACCTGAGGGGAGTGTCGACTCCAAGGGTTGGATATGTTGATATTATGGTAGTTGCAGGAGGTATTAACCTCCATGTGTAACCCCGAAATGAAAAGAATATTCTGGAAAGCAACAAGAAAACCTAAAGCTTTGGACATAACCCTAGAAAACAAGTCGGCTAAAGAAAATAATTAATATTGAGTCTTTAGCCTCCATAAAGAGAAGTCATCCCAGAAAGCTAAGAAAGAGAAGTATAAATATAGGATTCCATAGCTCATTTTTACACACATCACTCGCAACTACAGAAATCTAGTGCGCACTGCAAAAATTTAGTAAGTGTGCAAGTCTCGAGAGTAGTTGTAGCTACATCTACTAAAACTTGTATTTTTAGTTTTAGGCTTGGAATTTCTCTTGGTTATGGTTTTCAATTTCTTCCTTGTGTGCTAGATCTAGAGAGAGGTATGCTACATTGATTGACTATTGATTCTAGGGTTTCTTCTAGAATCATTGTCTATGTCAAGGTTAAGGTGCTCGAGGGTGGCTTCGGCCTATCATTGGGTGACAATATTTCTTTATTGTCTATTGTTGAACGAGAAAATATACTTTTCTAATAGGTTATGGTCCCACACTATCTTTGGAATGTATAACCACTGGAATATAGATTGGGAGGATTTACTCAGTTATAGTTGCAATGCAGACAGAGTTTTGTTTTGCAGCAATGAAACCCTAACCCTCTTGTTGAGGCACCTTAAGTGAAGATATTGACCTAATTTCTAGATAGCCTAGTCCATCTCCTGGTACTCTCAGCAAGCCAAGACTTCAAGTTTGAGTTTTTGGTCAAAGTCAAAGTCAAAGGTTGACCAAGTCAAAGCATTCATGACTTACTCTATGAAGTCAGAAAAAAAGTTATAAGGGGATTCTAAATTCAAAGCATGAAAGATAAGGATTGAACTGATCCTTTCCAAGAATAAAGTGTTGGATATCGTGAAAGGAAAGATCGTGGAACCACAGTTTGAAGAAGGAAAAGAGAAGGAACCTCAAAACATTGCAATTATAGAGAAGTTTAAGGATAATGACATCAATGTCATGAATATCATAATGGACTCTGTAAAACACCACTTGCTACCCTACATTTCTCATCTTGACTCATCTAAGAATATGTACAATGCCTTAACTAACCTCTTCTCAGTTAGAAACATTGGACAAGTAACGAGTCTGAAGAATGATCTCCATGACATAAAAATGAATGATGATGATAGCATAACATCATACTTTGTAAGAATATCTCTGTTAAGATATCAACTACACTCTATTAAGGAAATAATTTCAGAAAAGGAACTAGTAAATATAGTACTCAATGGACTTCCCAAGACATAGGATGCATTTTCCACAAGCATGAACACAATAAAGGAGTATTCCATATTTGAAGAACTTTGGACTTACTATGCATAAGAAGAATCAAGTATTAACGTAAAAGAGAAATCCCAAAATAAATATGAAGATCAAACCTTCACAACAAAGTTCAAGAATTTCAGGAATAAGAAGAAGTTTGTCTTGAGGAAGAAACCAAATCAAGAAAAGGATATGTCAAAGATATAATTCTTCAACTGTCGAAAATATGGTCACTATAGGAACCACTGTCCTGAGTTAAAGAAAAGGAAGGAAACAAATGAAGCATAATTGCCGAAGAAAGGGAACCCTCAAAGAAGGCCAAGAAGGATAAAACATACTTCTTCTTCTAAGTCAAGGTAACAATATTCTTCAAAGTTCTTGTACATACCATGTCTACGTAGTTTCTATATAAATCATACATATCTATTTATTATAAGATAAGATGTTCAAGTGAAACAATAACTATGGAAAAATAAAAAGATAAGGATTGTTATCACGATGACTACAAGTCAAGAAATACACATGAAAATATGAAGTACATTAACAATCCTTGGTAACAATTCCTGTGGAAACTATTATATAAGTAACAACTACCAGATAAGATGAAATCAAAATCAAACTTGAAGAGACCCGGAAGAATTCAAAACAAAAAGAAGTCAACAATCAAGAGGAAATTAGAAAAATACTTGTGACACTTTGCAGAAGATAGTAAGGATGCAGACGAAAGTGTGGACTCTCTTAGATGGAGGGAATTAATTATAGAATTCCAAAAGAAGAGCATGCATTCATGAATGAATCAAGGATTAGGAGGGAGATAATCCTAAATGATATGATCCATCAAGGATTATGAAGTATCTTTTCATGTTCCCATTAAAAATAATAGCCATGATAAGAAACAAATGTTCAGTTTGACTCTAGAATAAGTCTTCCTTGAAAAGAAGCGTTAAAGTATCCTTGGTTGTCCATCTACATACATTATCCGATGATGAAAGGAAGAAGTTGGAATCTTCAGGGCATAGAATCTATAGAATATTCCATGGAACCAAGAGCTAAAGAGAAACATGAGGAAGAACATGAAGATTACAAGAAAGAAAGAAAAGCTAGAACAACCAATTATTATACCAAGAATCACAAAGACCACCAACTTGGTTTGAACCCATTAGAAGCAATCACGTAGAAGAAATGGAGGTTATGATAAAGAATAGTGTATGTAAGAAAATGTGAAAAATACTTATGAATGGAAGCATTGTGAGATTCAAAGGTTCTTCCAGAAGGAGGGAGAACACTATGACGACAACTCATCCCAGTAAACCAGATATACCTCCTGCAATATCCATGGATTGGAATTTACATGTAAAAGATTGTTCCTCCCAATAAAGAAAGTGATAAATACTATTATACTAGAAAGAGACCCATGTAAGAAGATATAATAATATCATGTGTGGGTTCAAACAAGTTGATGCATATTATCTCATATACAATAGAAGCATGGTGAAAAATTTCTATGACAGAGATAGTGTATCACAATAGTTACTCAGAAGTATGGGATGATGGATTGTTAATCCATGGAAAACTCTCATGATGGCAGAAGAAGTGATACTTGGATAGGTTTGAGACTTTCCATGATGTCATGAGATAGTAGGAAAAAGAAATGTTGAATTCGACCATGATATATTGTAATGATCAAGAGCTATATGAATCCTTCAGTGAAAACCAGTGTTCCATGACAGACCGAAGTACATTGAGATCAAGTATTATATTCTACATGATGAATTATAGAAAAGAGAAGTGTTTCTCCAATATATCTCCACAGATGAGCATATAGTAGATATTTTGGTAAAGCCTCTTTCGAAGATGAAAAGTTTGTGTACTTAAGAAACAAGTTGGGGCTCGTGGAAACGAATTCCTTATTGAAAAAGGAAGAGATTACTCCCATCTTGGGAAGGAGCACTGATATGTTATTGATTTATGGAAAATCAGTTTTTAGTTTGAAAAATGGTCAAGGATGAGTAGCTCCTTTCTAGTTCAGAAAGTGGTTTGAGATTTCTAATGGACAGGCATTCTCCAGTTCAGAAAATGGTCTAGACCGAACATTCATTTTCATAATGAAAATGGTTTGATAGATTGTTGTTGTACCATAGATAGTGGTTCCTCTTATGTCTAGTGTGGGGGAATGGTCTAGGACATTCATTCTTATTGGAAATCACTCTAAGTAGTGGTCAAGTGGAATGGTTCACCTCGTTGGGAAGTCATTCTTTCAAATTTCATAATTGTGAGCGGTTTCGAAGAATGGTCCATTTTGGAGATTGGTATACGACAATCATTTCCATTAGGAAATGGTTTAGATAGTCATTCCCTAGGGAAGACTCATTCTATCCAGTTTGAACTATGATTAGTTTCAGAGTAATGGACCAGTTAGTTAAATGATATAGGTTCAACAATCAGGGACAAACATTCCCTAGGGCAGACTCATTCTCTGTAGGTTGCACTATGATTACTGCCAGAGGAATGGCTGAGTTAGATGAATGGTCCAGGATAAAAAATCAAGGACAATTATTCTTCTATGTTTTATAAGAATAGTCCATATAGCCCATGGTTGATTTTTTACCTTTTGAGGGCAGATGCTCTTCCAGATATCACAAAGGTGAGTGGAAGAATGGCCTAGATGACTCAGTTTATATCATGATATTGTTTTATGTAGGTTGATATCAGATTATATGATTGTTTTGGAGACTGTATGTCTCTGGACAATAGATGTATGCTACTTTGGTGGATGTGTTCCACTGATTGTGACTGTGTCACTGATTAAGTAGTTGTGTTATACGTGGTGTGGTTGTGTACCACTGGATAATAGTTGTGTACTACTATGAATAGACACAATTGTGCTCTATTGAATGGAATTGTTTTGATTGCCATGAATAACATCACTATTGTTGGAAATGATTACCAACTAGATAGATAGTTAGTTATTTGGTGGAAAAACATTCTCCAGGCAGAAAATGGTCCAGGATAGTTATTCTTCTAGGACATATATCCATATTAGAAGAATGGTTCTTGTATCACTTTGTGGAGTGAGTGAGTTATTAAGAATCATGCCTGATTACTCAGATGCAGTATGGCTTCGAGAGATGATGAATTTGATGCTATCATATGATATTGATAATGATGATGGTGTTCATGATTTAATCATGAGATATCATATGTGGCTATGATGATGCTACTGGTTGAATGGTATGTTTTTTCTCAAGACCATTATTTTCAGTACCTCCCTAGCTACGAGGGAGTGTTGATATTATGGTAGTCGTGGGAGGTATTAACCTCCACGTGCAACCCTGACAAGAATAGAATATTATGAAAAGCAAGAAGAAACCCTAGAGCTTTGGAGATAACCCTAGAAGACAAGTCAGCTAAAGAAATAATTAATATTGAGTCTTTAGCCTCCAGAAAGAGAAGTAGACCCAGAAAACTAATAAAGAGCAGTATAAATGCAGGATTCCAGAGATCATTTGTACACACACAACTCACAATTGTAGAAATCTAGTGCACACTATAGAAATTTAGTAAGTGCAGAAGTCTGGAGAGTAGTTGTAACAGCAGCTATTGCAACTTGTATTTTTCAGTTTTAGTCTTGGAATTTCTTTTGGTTATGGTTTGGAATTTCTTCCTTGTGCACTAGCTCTGGAGAGAGGTATGATACATTGATTGACTATTGGTTCTAGGGTTTCTTCCGAAATTATTCTCTCTGTCAAGGTTAAGGTGCTCGGGGGTGGCTTCAGACTATGGTTGGGTGACAATATTGCTATATTGTCTATGGTTAAACGAGCACACCTACTTTTCTAACAGGATAAACTACCAAAACAAGTTAAATTTGAGTGGCACCCTTGGAGCACAAAGGTGTGTCTTGAAGGGAACGTCACGTAATTTAAAAACTTGAGTCACTAAATCTAGGTGGTCTATAAAACATTGAATTGTTTGACCTGATCGAATTAAAATAATTAATTAAAGAGTGAATCTATTAATTATTAATCCTAATAAAAATCTAAGACTAATTCTAAAACTAAGTCTAAGTCTAGGATTAGTTAGGAGACTAAATTTAATCTACAAATTTAATTAAAAGAAATAAGATAAATCAAATTAGGAAAAAATCAAAAAAATCTAAATACAAGATAAATTGCATGTGTGTGCATGAAATTAATATTTTGGATTTTTAATTTAGAAGAAATAATAGCATGAGAGAATAGGAGAACACTAGGAAAAAGAATATTGAGTCAAGCTACCACTAGTCTAACTAGAAGAAGACTCCTAATCAAACTCTAACTAAGATCTAGTTAGGAGACACTCATTAAATGAGAATTTGGTGAATAAAGGGACAAATAAGAGAGAAAATAGGAACACATGGAAGGAAGTGAGGGAAATTGACCTTTTTAATCAAAATAAAATTAGTAATTAGTTTTGCAACTTGGGGAGACTGTAACAAGTGTGAGGATGAATAATCCTAATTTATTTAATTAAAAAGTTAATTAAAATGGAAATTTCTATAAAACAAATGGTATAGATGAGAAAATGATCACACTTGTTATTGGTAAAGTTGTGCTACCAAAATCATTTTGAGATTGTGTTTTACTTGTGAGAGTTGGGAGACCAAGTTTGAGGATAGAGTGGTAGCTCTCCCTCAAGAGGAAAAATTAATTCTCCTTTATCTGCTTGCGCTAGGAATAAAATCTTGTTCTGTTTTATATTGAAATTGATTCATGGTGAGGAATAAAATCTTGTTCTGTTTTATATTGAAATTGATTCATGGTGTATCGAGTTGAATCGCAGCCTTACTAAATTGTGATTACTGTGAATAGTAGGAGATCGATGGTTCGTGGATGATTTCCTACCATTTCAGAAATTAAGTAGTTATTATTTTGTTTAGATGCGTTGATGCATTGAATTGGCTCATGTATGGTGTCTAGAGGAGAATATCTTGATATGCTTAGTCTGGGTAAAATTTTAATTAGAGGAAGGACTTTATTTCCTTGTTGCATGTGGTTTATTCTGTATAGGACACCCACTTTTGCGTGTTATTAAAACCTTTTCGAATTCTTTATTGGGGCGATTCCGTTGTTTGAGTTTTTAAAATTGATCACCGGTTGTGCACAGGAGAAAAACATCTCATGGGTAAACTCGTGTATTATACAAGCTCGAACCTAAGTCGATTACCAAGAGAACTGATAAGAAGCTATTGCAATCATTTAATATGTGAGTTGTAATTTGATTGGCGATTTTCTGTGTAAAAKAATGGGAAACCTTGAGYGCGCCYTWTATTTTTCACTCTCATTTTCGRATTGTTGAGCTCTGACTTATTGTTSTCGAATTTGTTTGTGTGAATTTTGTTTTTCCTTCGTCYCGAGAATCGTCCAGAAGTAAGAATGCWTCTGCGTTAWCTCCWTCGGTTTTTAAACTTGATTCCCAAGTGTTGTAGTGGATAGGTGCGATATATCTGTTCTTTCKATCTCGTTAGTTTATTTAAATTCGGATTCCTGAGAATTAAGAGAGTAAATAGGGTATAAACCATATTCGGAGTGGATGCGTTGTGGGATATCCTTGTCTCTTTGTGTTTATGCTTGGCCTTGTGACTGTCTCATTTAATGGTTGACCGCAGACTTAATATTGAATTGGATTGGAGCCTAAGCTTTTATAAGTCCCAATACTTAATTACACCTATTCGCTGCCATATCAATTCGACAATCCTTTGAAGTAGGTTACTGTCTAATTCCTTTAAGGTTAACAATTAATGAGATCTTCACTTCACTTCCTGTTGAGTTTAAAACCTAGATATACTAATTTAAATACCAGATTTAGGATTGGAACAGGTGTCATTTCAAGGAATGGAATAGGCACTGGACTTGTTGTGCCCCAGATTGAGGTCTGCAACAGAGTCCGGAACTCTGCTGAATTGGAAAGTTGTGAGTTAACCTCCTCACCTAGGGTCAATCCCTTTAAGTGACTGATAATGAATCCTAAGGATGGTTTATTGATAGGATTTATGTAATTCTTGCTGACACAAACTTACTGTAAATTGCCCCTTGTAAAGATCAACCCTCCGATTAAAAACTTGGTTTATAATGAAAGTTCATGTCTAACTTTAATAACTTGGAACGAACTAAGATCTTCTTTTAATTCCTTGGATATGGACATGCAGGTTAGCATGGGATTCTTATTTACTGCTTACTAAGTTTTGGGTCCTACCATAAATTATTTTTATGGATTTAAAAGCCATCCTTGAGTTCTTTATTTTTATTCTTTAAGTAAGACTTTGGTCTTCACTAAAATCCCTTCTAATGGATATATAGGATGGTATATGAAGACTCATTGTATTGTTTAACATGTTGATTTTTCTTAGATTCTTTTGAAAAAGAAATATGGAAGCAACTCTAATTTTTATTATTTGCTTTTAGGATTGATCTCTTATAGTTTTTAATGATATTTAAGGTAGCATTGAAGTCTTTAAGTATAGGGTTAAGAAGATTTTGATCCTTATGGAATTGTATAATTGAATGTATA
>JASDQU010590256.1:26369-47478 GCA_032191745.1 Picea mariana | reverse complement strand
GATGTAATAAAGGTCAATATTAATAAGACCTTTCAATAAAATAGAATAAGGCGGATGTAAGAAGACCTAATAGAAGCTTCCGCTTCTAGAAGGATCTTCCTCTAGATGCTTCTTTTTAGTATAAATAGGAGTCGAGGGTATGAGAACCCTAGCTTGGATATTCTTGTAACAGAGCTCTTCTCGATTGGAGGTTTCCCCCTCGAAGAGGCCTGTAAACATTGCTATCTGATTCAAAGTGTTGTTTCTGTTGCTATTTCATATATCATTTCTGTGTATTGTGAAGATTATTCTGGATATTTTACTGTTATTCTGTCATTTCTAGCATTTCGTTTCTGTTCTGCATATTTTATATATCTGGTATCTTGCATCAACTGTATGACCCTCAAGTACAAAATTCTTTGTCATTGAGACAACAAACTTTACAAGGATAATCATAAATGTATAAGTAAAAAAAAATAAAAGTACAAAATGTATAACTACGAAATTATTAAGTATATGATTAAAATACAGCCATATTATCGTCATGTGACAGCTCAGTCATAGCACCATCATGGGGTTGAACCCCCATGGAATATTGGGACTGCATGGGAGAACCATCTTCTGGTTTCAAAATTCTATCAACGCACTGCTCTCCAATACTAGTGTGTTCGTTGACAGTGATGCTCCCCTGATTAAAAAAAAAAGTTGTAAAACATTAAATTTATTGATGATATCAAACATGACTGTATTATATCAATAATAAAGGTTAATTTGGATTGAATTGTATTTACCTTATCCTGCAAAGTGGTTCTTGGTAACTGCCCCAAGATTTTTCAGTGTTCAACTGTAGCTTTATAGTCGTACTTGTAACCAAGCTGTAGGTCCTCCTCTGTGGTTTCAGTACTAAACTCGTCACCTTGCATTGCATAAGAGTATGTATTTTTAATGTTATTCGATGCAATTACATAAAAAATTTAAGGCGATACAAATAAGATATTTAGGTACTTACAATTCGTGACTAAAACTTCAAGTAGTCGCCCTAGCCTAGCCTGTGTTCACCACATTTGGAAAGCATTTCTTTTGTTTCCTTTGACGTTTCAGTAAACCTATCATCAAAAGTTTCAAGTATGTTAATATATACCACAATTTTATTTACATCTAAAAAAAATTGAAGGTGTTGAATTGAAATTGTAATTTACCTTATGGGACCAGAGGGTTTTTTTCCTTCATCTATCAATTTATTCTCTTTTGCATCCTCAATGAGGGCCTTCCACTCCCTCTTTGGAATCATCAGAGGATGCTCATACCTATCGTTTTATTTCAAGTGCTTCCTCTATGTTTCTCTCGTATATTTTAAATATTGGCCAACTACAGTGGTGGCCAAGGTCTTATTAAATGTGTCTACACCAAAAAGGCTTTCAAGATAATCCATCCATTCTTTTTTGAAGTTGGAATCCTGGGAATTCCACATCTCTCGTATGGTGGGCCCAAAAATCAGCAACTCCTTATTCTCCAGGGACCTATAAAAATCATTATTCCCTACATGCAAAAATATTACATGATTATTAATTTAAAAATAATAATTTATATTATTTATATTTGTCTACGTAGAGAACATGAAACAATTAAAATTTTTAAAATTACCTGGGACTTTAACTTGCTTTAATGGAAGACCTTCCTTGTTGACCATAAATGTGCCCTTAAGGGTCCTTGTTTTGGTCACACATGTTTCTTTAGGAAAATCAACCATATAGTTGGTCAAATCATCAGCCTCATCTTTGTCACCACCTTCAGAACCTACCTGTGTGGCCGCTTCTTCGGTGTGTGTGTGTGTCACGGCTCCCACCTAATGGTGTGCAAGGTGGAGATATGAATAGTTGTGTCTTGGTAGATTTACGAGGGCCTTCTTCGGGACCCTTTGGTGTCTATGCAGTACCACTACTACCGACACCATGCATGTCGGGGTCAACAAGATCCAAAAATCTCTATATAAGAAATAAAACATTTTTTCGTTTAAATAATGTAAAAGTTAAAAATCAATCTTTCATAATTGATCTTATGACATAAAAATAAAACCACTTGAAATTATGATTATTACCTTATATGTATTAATCCTTGTCATAACTTATTTGATCATTTATTCGACCTCGAGAGTTTGATCTAGAATATCTAACAAGTGAGCTAGTTCCTTGTTTTCTTTATTGATCGTTTTTCTAATTAAAACCATAGGGTCGGTGGATTCATACAAATCCCTTTCGTTGAGTGAATCATCATCAACATCATGGCCCGCCAACTACATATTCAAAAAAAAAATGATAATTCAGTTGTGTAAAGAAATAAAATAACTGATCGCCACGTAAATAAAATGCACATTAAATGCAATTCAAAAATTGTTGTTTGTTTACCTGTTCTAAGGTCGCTTTTGATTTACCACAACCAACCTGCCACATTACAATAAAATTAGAACCGTGATCATTATCATGAGAAATAAATTCAAATGGATGAGAAATCCTCCCTCTTTATTGACATCCAAGAAGGAATGTTATTGTTGATAACAAAAATGGGCCACACTGAGTAAACAGACCGAATATCTCCAAATGGATTAACACCGTAAAGAACATAATGAAAATCATAAAATATAAGATTCATTGCTTACAGGTTGGGTAAATTAGTATACATATCACCCCCATAATAGAAACATCTGTATCTATTCGATTCAAATTGTAATCAATCAATAACTCTTGCCTTGCAGCTATTGATTTTATTGCACATACGAATACACTATTTCCTTCATGCCTCTCAAATATGCAATTGGGTCTCTTATTTGTGGTCGTGGGTCGTGTATTGTTTATAAACCATTCAATATTCCCGGTTTCTTTTGGCCTTCCTTCAATATAGATAGTTTCTCCTTTATTTTGATCATTGTCTTTTAGTTGTATATAATTTGCATCCAAGCCATATCTTCGCATACTTTTTGTATATTGGACTATTTGTATCCAATATTTGTAGATATAGCAGGGCATGATGTACTCCATCAATTCATTTAATCCATCATAGCAAACCTTTATGTCATCCATGGAAAATATCCCCAAACCATGTAATGACGATGGAGCAATCTGTTATATCCTTTCATTTACACAAAAATCAGTGTTTATTTAAGGAAGATCCTTGGGTACCCATCGTTTCACTATATGTTTGTACCTCAAGGGAACCTCAATGTATTCTATGATCTCATGATCATAATAACATGATCCCCATTTCACAATAAAAAATTCCATGTGTCTATGGAATTTTGTTCTAATCTTCTCACCTCTAGTTGATCTCCGCCTGTTAAACCTACTAGATGTCTCACTTTCCTCTATTCTACCTGAACTTCCCTCACTCAATGAAGATAGATATGAAAAATACCTATTTTATTGTACTTCCTATAACACCATTAATGACAGAAACAATCATTCAATCAATATGTAACACTAGTTCATTACTAGTATCATGTTGGTATCACAGTAAGCTCATAATGATTACCATAGTGTTACTCTTTCACAATTGTATTATTCTCTATTACTATTGGTATACTATCTGGGCATGATAGGGGCATGTTTGGAGTCAAATGACACATGCCAAAAAGTGGCGGTAATAGGACACGATGCTAGTTGGAATACCCCGAAACTAATTTTATTAGACACAGACTCAATCATAAGGCCAATTGTTATCACTGAAATTTCATCCGCAAACAGTTACAGGAATCCAGCATCTTCAAACAACTATGAGTCCACCCATGGACCAAAATTACCAAAAAATCATTTCCAAAAGGTCCAAAACTATACAACCAGTTATAAAATCAAGATGCACTATGACTACATAGGGCACGTGCGCACATGCGCCATCCAGAAACACAAAAAAAGTGCACATGCGCATGATGCGTGACTGTGGTCACTAAAAGCCACGCACACCTGAGAACGACGCATTTATGAGATTGTTTGGCCTCCCACCCACTTCTGGTTCATCTTCCAAGTTGATTTGACATCCAAATCTTGGCTGGATCCGACTGGGTGGTTGGTCAAAGACCTAAAGGTGCCCTAAACATCCCCTTTTCACACTAAAAGTTGGTTGCACAATACCTCAAAGCGGTGCTATAAAACAAGGCCATGGGTGCACTACATTTTCAAGGAATTCATTGGCAAGGTTATGATGTTGCTATTCTCTTGGGGAATCTTCTCTTCTCATCAAGAGCATACTAGCACCATTCCATTTGGGCAATCCACATCACCTTTTGAGTGGGTTAGCTTGGGATTCTTTCACCATTTCTTTCAAGTTTCAAAGTTGTAAGAAGAGCTCAATTGTGGGGGTCCAAGAACCCTCTCTTGGAGGAAGAAGGGACCCAAAGTCCTCTTTCTTCTTGGTGTTTTCTTTTCACTAATACAATCCTTTCCATTGGTGACATGAGTCTTGTTTGTTTCTTGTTCTTTTGTCCTTATGCTCAATAGTTTAGTTGTTCTTTCCTTTCTTAGTTTAATTCTTAGTTTAGTCTTTTAAGTTTATTTTTCTAACCCTTTCCTTCACTGTTGTCTTGCTTAGCTGACCCAACTAAGCTTGTAAGCACCTCTATTTTTCTCATTTAGGTGACAAAAGAGGCGCAACACCAACTAAGGAGAAAAAAAATCACACGCTAATTAATCTAGGATTCAATCATGCAAACAAACCAACTTTGTACTACAACTAGACTATATTTATTCGAAATGCTTCATGTAACATATTTCATTGACTTATTGTGATCTTGGTATCTCTTGGAAGTACTTTCATTGACAACGCCAATGTTCTTTTCTCCTTTAGTCGTGCATTCTTATTTAGGAAATGTAGTGGGTATGTGTGGACTTATTTAGACCTTGGTCTTCATAAATTCCAATGACTTAGTATTCCATATTGCACACTAAGTTTATTATGAAAGCTAGGTAGGCCTAGTCACCCTCTTGGAGTGTGTGCCCTTTATCATGCTCCAATTTATCTTCCATAGGTTCTTTCTTTATAGAGAACTTCATAAAATAACTATCAAAGAGAAGTTCCCTATTCCATTCATTGATGAGATATTAGATGAAATGACGTTGTGTTCCTTAGTAAGCTCAATATAAAGTTAGAATATCATCAAAGTCTCGTTGCATAAGTTGCATAGTTGCATAAAGTTGCATAAGTTGCATAAGTAAGCTCAATATCAAGTTGTTTGTTGCATAAGTTGCATAGTTTCATAGAGAACTTCATAAAGTCACCATCAAGGAGAAGTTCCCTATTCCATTCATTGACGAGATATTAGATGAAATGGCGTTTTTTTCCTTAGTAAGTTCAATATAAAGTTAGAATATCATGAAAGTCTTGTTGCATAAGTTGCATAGTTTCATATTAAAGTTGCATAGTTGCATAAGTTGCATAAGTAAGCTCAATATGAAGTTGTCTATTGCACAGTTTCATAGAGAACTTCATAAAATCACCATCAAGGCCATTCAAATTCATAAAATTCTATAACTCATATAGTGACTCCACTAAGGAACAAATCCTTATTTTTTTAAATGTAATGATTTATTTCTTGGTGGTGAGATAAGAAATGGTGTTCAAGGAATTTAGAAGCTTCATTTGATGACTCTAGAATCATTACAAGCCCTATTTGATACATACATGAACCCAATACAATGATAAATCATGAGCAGGATGTCAAAGCCTATGGTTGAAGATTCTTTATATTAAAAAGAGAAAAGAGGAACCCCATTGGTAATTTCATCTTAGGTTTATCAAATCATGAAAGTATATGCATGCATCATTTAGGCAAAAGGGGTCATTTAGGCCAAATATGCCAATGCATAGAATAGTGGCTAAGCTATGATGTATATAAGAATTTGTGGTGTCTACTAGATAAGGGATTTTGTATTAGAGAAAGTAGGGGTAGGTTGGGTTTTTGAATTAAAATTTCACTCTCATCTAGAATGTCCACCTGGATCACAAGCCCTACATCCCCCTTATACCATTGTTAGTGAATCTAACTCCATAACCCAAGTTGTGGACAAGAATAATGCCCCAATCCATAGGCTACACTACATAACACAAATTTTTGACATGGGTGAAAAAGATAATTGTGCCAAAAATATTAACCCCCATAGTTTTGTACTTACACAACATTAAACATTGTGGTTTTGGATCAACCATGATCTATAGTGAAACTACTTTGAAAATTTCTCCATAGAAGAATAATATAGACAATGTAGTGATGTATATTGGGCCTAGGAATGATCTTTGAAGGGGTATCTATTGAGCAATAACGGCTAGAACCATAAGCATTCCTATGATCTGTGATATATGATGTTTCTTGTGATTTTGTCAGATTCCAATGTCTATAAGCCATTATTTGTATACATTCAATTTATCATAGTAATCAAACTTTCCAATATTTCCTTATGTTATTGAATCCCCAAGGGATAGCTCCATAAACCTAAAGAATCCCATGGATTAGTTAGTGATTATATGGGCAGGAAGGTATCGTTCAATTGGAGAATCCTAGTTCTAGTTCCTAGAAATCTCAGCATTCTTGTGATCTGCGATATATGATGCTTCTCATGACTCTGTGAGATTCCAATTCATGTAACCCATTACTTGTATACATTTAATTCAATGCATCAATAAAAATTGTCAATATTTCCTCATATTCTTAAAACCCCAGGAGCTAACTCCATAAACCTAAAGAATACCATGAAAATTAAACTAGTCATAAAAATTAAACCAATCAAAAATTACCAATTTCGGCGACATCTCCTTCACTCTCTCCTCTGTCGTCATGGGGATTTTCCCTCTCTCCTCTGTCGTCGTGGGGTTTTTTCACTGGGGGTTCTCTCCTCCCTTTCGGGACAACCACCTCCTCCCTCTCACTCTCCTCCCTCTCGTTGGGCTCGAATGGCGGGGTTTCGCTCTGCTAGATGGGTGCGAGATCACTGTTATATGGGTTTCTCTCTACTAGATTGGTTTCTCTATAGTGCATGTTGTCGTGTGAATGGGCATGGGCTATGTTTGTTTGAAATTTGTTTTGTTTTTTTTAATGTTTTTAATATAATTAATATATAATTGATATATATATATAGAACATGATATTAAGAACTATATAGGATAATACTCTAGGGGATAATAAGAACATGATATTAAGAATTGTAGGGGATAATACTCATAAATATGTAAGGATGATATTGTTTTCACTTTCCCTGGAGAATGATGTCATGGATTGGTTTATAAATATACTTGCAAACAAAATTAGCACATTTTCTCAATTACGAGATGTTTTTATGGAAAAATTGTGTGAGAAGAAGGATATTAGGTACTTGTTGGATTCCCTTAGTTCAACCAAGAGAAATGAAAATGATACCACTGAGGATTTCAATAAAATGTTCACTCAAATTGTCCAAAAGATCAATGAGAACATTAAGCCCCACGGGAAAGAAATTCTTATATATTAATTAGATGTCTTTGATGGAGAATTGGGATTTCAATTAAGGAAACAACATCCTCAAAACCTCACATCTACTCAATAGGATGCAATCAAATTTGAAAATAATATGTTTGTTGCTAGAAGATCCAATCAAGCAAGCTCCTCTAGGACTATGAGTGAGCCCAATAAAAGTGCAGTCAAGTCAAGCACCAAAAAGCAAAACCATGAATATTCTCAAGTTATGTCATTGAAATCATCCTTGAACCATGACACAGGACCTTCATAGGGTATCTTTGGCCTACTAGAGGTTGTATATGGGTGCCATGATTAAACCAAAACAAAGGCCATAAAAAAAACATGTCTCGCTTCCACACATGGCATAGTTATTGGGTACATCATGGTTAGGGCTTTGTAGAACTTGAGTGGCATATGAGGGCCCAAAATGTCACTTCTTAGGCTCAATCATCATGAACAACACCTAGAAACCACATCACAATCCCTCTCTAGGGGGTCCTTAGAATGAAAGTTGGATAAGGGCACCATTAGGAGGATTTTTGCAGTAAGGATGGGTAGAGAGGACTTAACCAACACATCATTCATTTGCAAGGCTTCCTTGAAGGCCTCCAAGTAGGATACATGTGCCATGAGTAGTTCATGTTCCCTAGAAATGGGTCTTAACACCTAAAAATGGTTAAGGGGGGGAATAAAGGACTTAAGCCATAATTGAACCTTCTTAAGCTCAAGTGCCATGAAAAACACCTATAAACCATGACATGAGCTCTCACTTCAATGTCTTTGGCATAACATTTGGACATCAGTTCCATTTATATGTTTTGAATACTACATATGGGTCTCGAGGCCTTGACCATGGTTGTGGTAGGGAAACAAGCCTCAAGCCCTTCACGATGGTCAGGGGAAGGAAAGAACAACTCAATCCCCACACATATCATATCTATCTCAAGAACCATGAAAAATTCCTCAAGCCACCACACAAGACCATGGATGGGTCACAAGACCTTAGCTATCATCAAAGAATGAAAACAAGTGTCTTATAATATTGTTGAATATATTGAAGCTGATCAAGAGCCTTGAAAAAGTCCTCAAACCAACATAAGTACATAAATTTTTCCTTTAAGAGGGATATAGGCATCATGAATAGGTTTTGTACATTGAAACTGGGTGTAGAGGCATAAACATGGAAAGTTGGAAACAATGGCCTAAATCCCTAACTAAACCTTCTCGGGCTCAACCACCATCGACAACACCTAAAACCCATGACATGAGTCCTCTCTAGGGAGTCTTTGGCATCCAAGTTGAATATGGGTGACATTATGAGGTCTACTTGATCATCATGGATGGGTCTTAGGTTCATGACTATAGTTGATGAAAGGAAACAAGAGTATTCAACCCTAAACCTTGCTTCTCAAGCTCAAGAACCATAGACAAGTAGTCAAACCACCACATATGACCTATGTAACATATCATTCACCTCCAAGTGAAATTTGAGCACTATGAATAAGTTAGTTTTGAACCAAGAATGGGTCAAAAGGTATAACCAAGCTCAAGGGAGTGAAACAGGGGACTTGCTCCCTAAGTGAACATTCTTAGGCTTGACTTCTATGAACAACAACTACAACCCACACAACTTCTCAGGATATAGTTTTGGACGAGTCCTTGATCCATCACATGGGACCATTGTAGGTTATTTTTGGACTATTTTAGGGATATAAGTACCATGATTAAAATGAAACATATACCATAAATAAAAAAAGTGTCAGACCCCCATTAGGAATGGTTCTCAGCATTGTAGTTGGTGTTCTTTAGAACCAAAGAATGATATGGTGCCATGAGTAGGTTTTGTATAATAGAAATGGGTCTTGAGGGATTAACATGGTTAATAGGGAAAGAAGGGTCTTAAGCCCTAATTGAACCTTCTTAAGCTCAAATGCCATGGTTAGAGGAGGAAAAAACTTGGACCTTATTCCATAAACATCACTTCTTAAGATCAATCACCATGAACAACACCTACAAATTACCATAACAAAAGTCCTATCTAAGGGGTTTTTAGAATTAGATTTGGATATGGACTCCATTAGGAGGTTTTGTGCACATATCATAGGATCTTGACCATGGTCAAGGAATGGAAAAAAGTGCCTCAAGATATTGTTGAATATTCTTGAGCTCAAGAGCCTTGAATGAGTGTTCGGGCCAACACATGAGTCCATTGTATGGGTTGTTTGCAATCCTATGAGTGGGATGTGGGAACCATTAGTAGGTTTTATTCATTGGAAATGGGTCTTAATTCCTAAACATGGTCAAGGGGGGAAACAATGACATTAAGCCCTAATTGAACCTTCACGAGCTCAAGTTCTATGAACAACACCTAGAACTATGACATGAACCCTCACTAAGGGGGTCCTTTTCCTGGGAGGTGGATATGGTTTCCATTAATATTTTTTCCTCACTAAAGAAAAATATCAAGGCCTTGCCCATGATCATAATAGGGAAATAATATCCTTATGATGGAAAATAAACCTTCTAGGCATCATGTGTTGTGAACAAGGCCTCCAACCATGGCACATGCCCTCTTTGTGGGGTCTTTAACCCTTATGAAATTTAGAATTTAAGAAGGATGTAAACTACTTACTTTATGAAATTTTAAATATTGTTTAGCGAACATATACCACTTAAATTTAAGAATTTAAGATATCTATTGCTTAAAAAATTGAATTTTTTTAATAAGGTGTTTGTCTTCAACATAAACGTTTTGAAGAATTTCAACATTGGCTCCATTCACAGGTTATTGTTTCCCATCATGTACTCTATCCCTAGTAAAATTTATTTTAGTTGTTTCCTTTAAAATACGAACGAGATGTACGTCCCCGCATCTAGTATTGCAAGGGCATGCAATAATGTCGATAAAGAAGTACTTGATTAATCGCACAAGCTTCAAGTTATTTTATGTCTTTGTTTTTTTCTCTCATCTAAGTAATCTTTTGATCCATAAAGAATATTAGTTCGAAATAATTATTTAAATACAAAATCTCATACATTGCCTTCTTCTTGCCACAACTAAAATCATGGGCCTAATTGGCATGTTGTTGGTTTTGAATGACACAGATAATGAATATAAAGAGTGGGTGTGTGAGTGATATTTGAGTCTAGAAACCCTCCCATATTGTCATGGAATGTGAACAATATATCCATGTCAAATATCAGTGCATACAAAAACATTTTGAAAAAATTTCAACGTTGGCCCCATTCACAGGTCATTGTTTCCCATCATGTACTCTATCCCTAGTACAATGTATTTTAATAGATTTTTCCTTTAAAATTTGACCAATAAAATTAAAACAAAATGAGGATGAGATGGGTCGATATATAGAGTGGGTTTGTGAGTGATATTTGGGTCTGGAAACCCATCCATATTGTCAAGGCATGCGAGCATTCTATCCATGTCAAATTTCAGTGCATACATAAACATTTTGAAAGAATTTCAACATTGGCTCCATTCACGGGTTATTGTTTCTCATCATGTACTATATCACTAGTACAATGTATTTTAGTTTTTTCCTTTAAAATACGACCGAGATGCATGTCCTTGCATCTAGTACTACAAGGGCATGCAATAACATTGGTAAAGAAGTACTTGATTAATCACACAAGCTTCAAGTTATGTTATGTCTTTGTTTTTTTCTCTCATCTAAGTACTCTTTTTCTCCATAAATAATATTAGTAAAAAATCATTATTTAAATATGAAATCTCATCTATCGCCTTCTTCTTGCCACAACCAAAACCATGGTTCTAATTGGCATGGTGTTGGTTTTGAACGACACAGACGATGAATATAAAGAGTGGGTGTGTGAGTGATATTTGAGTCTGGAAACCCTCCCATATTATCAAGGCATGTGAACAATATATCCATGTCAAATATCAGTGCATACAAAACCATTTTGAAAAAATTTCAACGTTGGCCCCATTCATAGGTCAATGTTGCCCATCATGTACTCTATTTCTAGTACAATGTCTTTTAATAGGTTTTTCCTTTAAAATTCGGCCGAGAAAATTAAAAAAAAATGAGGATGATATGGGTTGATATATAGAGTGGGTATGTGAGTCATATTTTAGTATGGAAACCCTTCCATATCGTCAATGCATGTGAACATCCTATCCATGTCAAATTTCAGTGCATACAAAAACATTTTGAAAGAATTTAAATGTTGGTCCCACTCACAAGTTATTGTTTCCCATCATGTACTCTAGCCCTAGTACAATGTATTTTAGTTGTTTCCTTTAAAATACAATCGAGATGCACATCCCCACATCTAGTATTGCAAGGGCATGCAATAACGTTGATAAAGAAGCACTTGATTAATCACACATGCTTCAAGTTATTTGTGTCTTTGTTTTCCTCTCTCATATAAGTACATGTTTACTCCATAAATAATATTAGTACTAAAAAATTATTTAAATATGAAATATCATCTATAGCCTTCTTCTTGCCACATCCAAAATCATGGGCCTAATTGGCATATTAGTGTTGGTTTTGAATGACACAGACGATGAATATAAAGAGTGGGTGTGTGAGTGATCTTTGAGTTTGGAAACCTTCCCATATTGTCAAGGCATGTAAACAGTCTATCCATGTCAAATCTCGATGCATACAAAAACATTTTGAAAAAATTTAAATGTTGGCCCCATTCACAGGTCATTATTTCCCATCATGTACTATATCCCTAGTACAATGTCTTTTAATAGCTTTTTCCTTTAAAATTCGACTGAGAAAATTAAAAAAAAATGAGGACGAGATGGGTCAATATATAGATTGCGTCTGCGAGTGATATTTGAGTCTAGAAACCCTTCCATATCGTCTTGGCATGTGAACAGTCTATCCATGTAAAATTTCAGTGCATAAAAAACATTTTGAAATAATTTCAACATTGGTCCCATTCATAGGTTACTGTTGCTGATCATGTACTCTATCCCAAAGGAAAGGAAAGGATATTTGACAATAGGGGCACCTACAAGAGGAAACGTAATAAAAATGAGGCAGAACGCCCAAACGCAACTCAAGGAGAGTTGGCAAGAGGTGTGCCCACCCACATGAAAGGCATGAAAAGGGACACACAAGGGAGCACTAGGAAAGAAGACATGTTGAATGTCGGATAAGGAGCAATTTTGGCTTCAACTTAACTTTTTCAATATGGCATGGGCAAGCCTAGGCGCCCAAACACAATGCAAGGTGAGTTTTCAAGAGGGGTGCCCACATGAGGAATCGTAATGAAAGCAATTCAAATAAGGCTCCAAGAAAGATGGGTGTCCTCAATAATAAGCATAAACATAAGTGAAAGAAACATCCATAAGTGGTTATATTCCTTCATGATCTAGGACATAAAACCATGAAACCTCATGATCCCAATGTGAGATGTCCCATCAACAAGAAATAAAAGTTATGAAATGTAATAGCCAAAGGTGGACATCTCCACAAACTAGAAGTTTGAATTAAGTCAAACCTCCAATGATAGAAAGTGTGAAACCTTCAAGAGAAAAATCTCATCAAACAAAGAATGGAAAAGTGAAAAATGGCCTCAAATGGTGGATGTCTTCCTCAAAACAAGTTCCAAGCAAGTGGATCCATGAAATAAGGCATCAAATTATATATTAAGAACACATGTGAAATTCCTTCAATGATCAACTAAATCCATAAAGAAAGGGGTGGCCCCTCATCAATCAATAAATAAGACCATCCCTTAACATGTAAATAAGACCATCCCTTAGCATGTATGCAAGGAGGGTGAGCGCTCCACATGGGATGATGACTAATATCCAAATTTCACCTAAACAAGTGTGACATCATCCCACAAGGAAAGGGAATTCCATGGTAGGCTCCTCCACCAAGTAATAGGGTATAAAAATATGTAGAAGAGGGAAACACTCGACATGAGGGTGTAATACATGTCATAAAAACCATAATATCTGTATGAATTCTCAACATGAGTGTTGGACCTTGACCAATTTTTGAGGAATGCTTGGTCATAAGTGACCATTTTTGGGACTTCGACACCCTGTCAAAGATGGAGCGCCAGGCGAAGCAAAGATCACGGGATCTCGGTCCACTTTTCGGCCTCTTTTAGGGTTTTGGGTTAACGTAATGGGAAAGGGATGTCGGCCCGTGGGTTTACCCATGCTTAGGCCCACTTTTGTAATGTATAAATAGAAATATAGGCAATGTAAGAAGTAGTAGATGTGATGGCTTAGTGCTAGTAGTTAGATCTGTGTGATCAGATGTAGATTGTAAATGCTCTGTGCATGATTGTAAGAGGCTTGTAGAGCTAAGTGCAAGTTGGTGTAAGAGGTTGTATAAGGCTTTGTGTTGAAGTGCAAGAAAGAAGGATCTAGCGAGCTATGCAGATCTTCTGTTATGTGTGAAGTAAGGGTTTTGAGTGGCTTTGTGTTGTAACCGATTGAAGACACTAATAAAGAAGAAGAGTTGGTGGACGTAGCCCCAGGGTGGGGGTGAACCACGTAAATCTATGTGTTGTGCTATGTTCTTTGGTTCAATGTGTTTATCTTTGCTTATGTTATGTGCTCTGATATATCTACTTATGCTTTGTGCTTCTTAGATGTGTATGAATGTTAGATCTGATATAGATGCTTAGTGCCAATCTACTGGATCCGATCTATCTTTTTGTTGCTAAGTGTTGAGATATATTAGATCTAAGTGAATGTTGTGATGCTATGTGTTATCTGCAAAGTATAAGGGTTGAATATGGATGAATGATCTATGCTAATTTCTTTATAAGGATATAATCACAGATCTGTGTCCCAGCTAAGGTTGCAGACACCTCAGTCTTGCAACCACCCCTACCTCTACCTTGGGTGAGACTTCATCTTCTTCATAGGTGTTTCCAAAAGGGATGGTAGTTAGGGCTTTGTTGGTGTGCTCTTGAGCGTTGAACCCTAGGTCTACCCCTGTGCCAACAAATGGTTCTGTTGCTGGGACTTGAAACTGTAATTGCTCGGAACTGAGGAAGAAGAAACTTTGTGCAAAAGAAATCTCTATGTGTAGATCTGTTGCCCTAGTGTGCAGCTTTTTACTTGACCTGTGAAGCTTTGTGCCAAGAATAAGGTCATATATGAAGAAGGAAGATCAGATCTGAAGAAAAGAAGTGAGATCAGAACACTCTGTGCTCTAAGAAAAGTAAACGTGGAAATTTCTAAAAGAAAGAGGTCAG
This sequence comes from Picea mariana, assembly GCA_032191745.1. NCBI lineage: Eukaryota > Viridiplantae > Streptophyta > Pinopsida > Pinales > Pinaceae > Picea > Picea mariana. The sequence continues at coordinate 32,804 of JASDQU010590256.1, read as the reverse complement.
ATCTGCAGAAAAGAGGTAAGATCTATAAGCCTTGTTCTCTAAGGTAAGAATAGTTAAAATTTCTTATATCTGGAAGCTTTGTGCTATGTAGAAGTAAGATAAGTGAAATTTTTGTTTCTAGAGCATGGATCTAGGTATGTTTGATAGAGTCAATCCTAGCTTAAAACCTAGAACATTAATAGAAGAAAGAAAGTTTGATATGAGTAGATCTGATAAGCATAATAATAGATATGTTATACCTATGCATAGAAAGAATGGTTGGACTAACAAATGGATGCAAGATCCTAGAAGGAATTTTTTGCAAGCTAACTACCATGATTCTAGTGCGCAGTACATAAGAAGTTGGGGATCATTTAAGAGAAAGAGAGTATTGATCCTATGTTACAGTTGCAGAAAACTGGGACATCTAGCTAAGGAATGCCTTGGTGAAGGACCTAGTTGTCTCTGTTGCAAAGCTCTGGACCATGAAGTATTGGATTTCCCTAGAATGATTGCTAAGCTTGAAAGAATGAATCTGCAGGAAGAACATCCTAAGGTAGATCCAGAGATAGTAGAACCTCGGAAAGAATCATAGAAAGTGTTAATTTAGATGAAAGAAACCCTGAATAAACACCGACATGTCAGATTATCAGAGATATTTAAAGAAAAAGAATGCATTGAAGTAAGGATAGGGGACTTCGACATTGATTGTGTTCTAGATGAGGAAACAAAGATAAATATCATGACAGAGAGAACGTGGGAAGATATAGGGAAGCCTACCATGACCCCTTCACTAGGAGGAATAGGACTCTTCAAAGGAAAATTGGTAAACCTATGTGGAAGGCTCACTCAGATATCTACAAATGTTAATGGCACTTCGACTGAAGAAGATTTTGAAATTATGAAATTTATTGAGGACGACACCCCATTCACTATGTTACTTGGAAAACCTTGGATTGAGAGAGATCAAGCCAAAAAGAAGGAAGAAGACAACGTATTACAACAGTAGCGACAAGAGATAAAAGATTTCATGACCAGAAGGATCACACAGTTGATTGAGGAACAAGAGAATAAATCAAAGCTAGTTGACACTAGAAGCTCATATGTCAAACATCTAGGGAACTTAGAGAATATTAGAGTATATGTACCAGATACAGACGAAGTAGTTCTCCTGAGTCTTGGGAAAGAACCTCAGCAGCGCAAAGTGACTATGCCCAAGGAAAATAAGAACCAGATTGAGAAACGAACTACCGAGACGAAGCTCATGGGGAAGAAGGCTAGAAAGATAAGTAGAAAGAGAGCTCAGATTGATAGGCTACAAAGGGTTTCAGAGGGAACCCCTCCAAAAGAAACTTTGCACATCTCAAGCTATGTCGGGATAACAGAACAACAACATGGGTCACTTCGCCGTGGTGAAGCAATATAGCCATTGGAGGCCAATATACCCGTTCGACTGCCACCATGAACAGATCGAAAAGCATTGATGGCTCATCACCAAACCGTTAGACCACACCATAATAGATAGAACCAAAGTTAAGGAAGCCCCGTACCCATTGCAAACAATCCCTTACAGAGTTACTTACTTAATCCATCGCACCATGCACGGAAGACACTTTTGCTAATCGTGAATTTGAATCTGCGGACTACCTAAATTGTGAACCATGATTACTCCGCCCTTACTCTCTAACTTATAACAATATCTACGAGAACCCGAGCTATTGAGCCTGAGCATATATGTTCGATGAATTTAGCACAGCTGAAGAATCTATAAGAGAGGTACTCGCTAGCCTCAGAGTTGAAAGAGTCATGTCAAAGCGAGGATTGTCTACAGGTTTACAGGCATCATCGATGAGAGGAGTGCAAGCCTCCCCGTCGACTGCTCGAGAAGGAACATCCCAAGCCGGTGCAGAATGAAGAACCAAACATAAAGACGATATGGTCAACGCGAAGTTGGTTCCATCCATCCTACCTGCTTACATACCACCTCTAAGTGGTGCGATCAACAGAGATAGTGTGCCTAGAGACTTTGAGTACACTCTAATCACGACGTACCTACCGAAAGGAGTACGCGCAGTTCATGCAGATCACGACAAGATCATAGCCTTGAAGTTTAGTGACTTCAACCTGGGGGATCGTAAAGTTTACAGCACACTTGCCTTGTACAAGTACCTACACAGAACCAAGGGAAAGAATTCAAAGATTGTCCCTCAACAATGGATGATGAACCTCGCATAGTCTACTCTACTCCATGTTATGAAGATACTGCACTTCGGCAGACACCAGGAGGTGAATCCTTGTGTGAAGTTGCTTCTGGAAAGTTACCATGGATGATACTTATGGTTGAACCGTGGCATAATAGTTGATCCAATGTTGATCAACCGAATCACTGGGCTTAGCATGCAGGGCCTTGATCCCCACAATTACTATCCTGGAAAGATCGTGGATCGTGCTCTTGCTAAAAATATCAAAGAAGCCTATGGCGATGTTGAGAAAGGCGCATGAGGCTACAAGGTAGCTTCTATTGAAAGTGGCGCAGTGCACCTCACCTATCAACTGATTGTAGGGAAGTTGGTACGCAAGAATCAACCCACGCAAGTATCTGAATTTGTAGTCGACCTCAAAGGAAAGTGCGCAGAGGAACTACAGATGAACTGGGTGAAGTACCTAGTGAATCAACTAGAGATTGATTGCAGAGAAGTCCAGTATCAGGGGCATGAATTTCATTTTAGCTGGCTCTTGATACTTATAGCTTTCGTTGCATGGGAGCTACCGGAAGGTGCAACCTTCCCCGACATTGACCGCTTTGAACCATTAGCTATGAAGTTCAGTACCCTGTGGTACTCAAACGACATGAACAAGCAGTGGAAATCCAATGCCATATTTCATACCTACTACACCCAATTGAAGCTTTCCATCCAGTCCAAGCCTCGCATGACCCCAAATACTTTACACAAGTTTTGACCTTTGATAAAGTTCAGTGTAGAGTGCCATTTTATATATCTGACAACACGCGCTGATGAGAACAAGGAACAACTTCAGTCTTATTACAAGCTGACAGAAGAAGACCTGGAGAAAATCACCAAGGAATGGTCGGCGGACCTCCTCGTTTCAGCAGACCTTGCATAAATGTCTGACATCAATAGCCCAGAAGCTGCATAGAATACACCTGGACCCAGTAACACAAAGAAAACAAAGCAGACAAAGAAGGATGAGGATATCTAGGATGTAGACAGCAGATCTGTAAGAACTGCATCTATTACACTAGAGCAAGGAGGTAATGGAGAAGACTTAGAGGAAGTCGAATAGAGGCCAAGAGACGAAGAAGAAATCATAAAGAAAAGGAAGGGTTCGCCTCCATAACCCTCCTCCCAAAAGAAATCAAAATCACCCATGACTAATATGAAGACCACACTCACTCCATATGACTTCATTTTTCTCATCGCAGCTATGAACGAAGCCATAGAAGAGATAACGAAAAAACAGGAAGCTAAGAAAGACACAATGTACAATAGAATCAAGATCGAACTCCAAGGAGTACAACAAGCTCTCCAGTCTAGCTATGTAGTCTCCTCTGCGCCCCTGCCAGAAGAAACAGCGCAGGCCACCCAGGCCTTAAAGCAAGAATAGGAGGAAATCCTCGAGCAACGTCGAGCTACGCAACAAGAGAGGGACACTATCCAAGTGAAACTTGAAGAAGATAGAGAAAAGATTCAAAAAGAGAAAGAGAAGTTGCTCACGAAGCAGATTGGGATTGAAGAAGTAGTCAACATAGCATTTTTCTCTGCGACTGGCTTAGAACAGAAAATAGAGGACCCCATAGAATTCCAAGTGATGGAATTAGAACAAAGAGTCATGGAATTAGAACTCCAGACCATACCACAGACCCCACAGGAAGTGCACGACCAATGTGAAACAACTACCCGGAGCATCGTAGAAAGGATTAAAGCACTCTCTGAGGAATGCAAATAGTTAAGTAGCAAAAGTGCACAGATGTACGAGAACCTCACCGACAACCTAGAATTGCATAAATTAGAGTCACAACTCCAAGAGGCGAAGCACAATGCTGAAAAGTACAGGTACAGTTGAAGGCCCTATCACCCATAGAGAGAATGAAGAGGTTTCCAATGCAACGCATAGCCCAATAGTAGACTCACATGCTTCAGAGTAAAGTAATGGAAGTCTCTCAACGACTTCAACCAGTACAAGAAAAGGCATGCCAACTATTTGTTGAAGTTGATAGCCAAGGAATAGAACTTGAACAACTTGTGAATACAACAGAACAATGCCTAGAAGGGCCAGTGAATGAGGCATTCATCCAAGAGTTCATTGAACAAGAGGCGGTAGCAATGCGGCAAGTCGAAGCAACTCGAGCCAAGATCGAGGAATTCGAAGAAGAATTGGTCAGAATTGAGTGACTCGGGATGAGTCACGTGTGAGTGTTGGGGGCCTATTGACCCTTGACCAAGTTTTGAGGAACACTTGGTCATAAGTGACTATTTTTAGGACTTCAACACCCTGTCAAATATGGAGCGCCAGGTGAAGCAAAGATCACGGGATCTCGGTCCACTTTTGGGCCTCTTTTAGGGTTTTGGGTTAATGTAATGGGAAAGGGATGTTGGCCCGTGGGTTTACCCACGCTTAGGCCCACTTTTGTAATGTATAAATACAAATATAGGCAATGTAAGTAGTAGATGTCATGGCTTAGTTCTAGTAGTTAGATCTGTGTGATCAGATGTAGATTGTAAATTCTCTGTGCATGATTGTAAGAGGCTTGCAGAGCTAAGTGCAAGTTGTTGTAAGAGGTTGTAGAAGTCTTTGTGCTGAAGTACAAGGAAGAAGGATCTAGTGATCTGCGCATATCTTCTTTCCTATGCGAAGTAAGGGTTTTGAGTGGCTTTGTGCTGTAACTGATTGAAGACACTAATAAAGAAGAAGAGTTGGTGGACGTAGCCCCAAGGTGGCGGTGAACCATGTAAATCTGTGTGTTATGCTCTATTCTTTGGTTCAATGTGTTTATATTTTCTTATGTTATGTGATCTCATATATCCACTTATGCTTTGTGCTTCATATATGTGTATGAATGTTAGATCTGATATAGATGATTAGTGTCGATCTATTGGATTCGATCTATCTTTCTGTTGCTAAGTGTTGAGATATCTTAGATCTAAGTGAATGTTGTGATGCTCTGTGTTATCTGCAAAGTATAATAAGGGTTGAATACTGATGAATGATCTATGTTAACTGCCTTGTAAGGATAAAATCATAGATCTGTGTCCTAGCTAAGGTTGCAGACACCTGAGTCTTGCAACCACCCCTGCCTCTACCTCGGGTGAGACTTCATCTGCTTCGCAAGTGTTGCCGAAAGGGCCGGTAGTTAGGAATTTGTTGGTGCACTCTTGAGCGTCAAACCCTGGGTCTGCCCTTGTGCCAACAATGAGCAAGCGAATTCACCTCATGGACATCACACCATGCTATACCATATCAACCTAAATGAATGTAAAATAAAGTGATATCAAGGGGATGATTCCAAGCAAACAAAGATGCCAATACAATATTAGCTTAGCCAAAAATTTCTAGGGTGTTCCATCAAGGGAGTCATACATCAAGATGTAACACCAACCATTCAATAATGATCATATAAGTTACTCCACAACCAAGTCTACTAGTATGAAAGGAAAGCAATTACCAAGACAACTAGAGCATCAACATCATCTATCCATCCATGACTACATCACTAATAGTCTCATCAAATACAATCACAAGCCTTAGGCCATCCAAAGATCAACTTGTAAACCTACCATTGTGATGAAAATCACAAGAGTAGTGAAAAAATGCTAGTGTAGGCCTCATGTAAAATGAGGGGTAACACTAGCAACACAAACTGGATAATTTTGCACATAATCATAATTTCATTCCTCTTGCCAATGCCAATTTCTAGTAGGTTTGATTCCTAGCTTGCAATCCCAATGGATGAACCATCAATAAATTGACTTCATTAATTCAAGTGGCTCTATTGTTGATTCTCTTGGTTAAAGTGGATTTAACCACTTTGTTTGATTATTGAATTACCAAGTCGAGTTGATGTTGCAGAAGCTTCAATTCACACACCATAAATTTCATGCATCGAACCCACATAGTGAGAAGTGAATGGGGCCAATGTTGAAAGTTCTTCAATGTGTGTCTGTATGCATCGAAATTTGACATCTTTAGACTAGACACATGCATTGACAGTATGTGAGGGTTTCAAGACTCAAGGATGTATGATGTCCCCACATAATCTTTGAGATCATCCACATTTACATCCACGTTCATCATGCACCTCTCATTGTCATCATTCATCATTCCCTTCTATAGAATCGTTGTCGGAACTATCTTGAAATTTGACATGGAATGTCCAATACAGTGAGCAGTGAATAGGGCCAATGTTGAAATTGTTTGAATCTGTTCTAGTATGTG
>JASDQU010590256.1:0-13542 GCA_032191745.1 Picea mariana | reverse complement strand
ATTCAGTATGCTAAACATTTACAGGATGGATGGTTTCATGGCACACTTAATGCCACCACAATGCCAACCCTGGAATGGTACGAGGAGCATGTGTCCCGTCAACTCGGCTTCTTCGGATTTTTTCCTTGGAATTTTAGTTATAATCCGGCAGGTGAGTTATGGTTTTAGTTATTTTTCTCTGGCTCTTCCTCTGACTCTTATTTACCACTCGGGTTCTTTGATCCAAGTGGATATTGGCCACCACCCACCTATTTCAACTGGCTCCTCTTGACAGTTGTTAGTTCAACACGTTCTTATGTAATTCTTTGTAATTGTAGGTTTTACACTTTCGGGGGTGTCTAAATCCATAAATATTTTCCAGGTGGAGATTGGTGGCCACCCACCTAATCCAACTGGTTTATTTTGAAATTTTTCATGTTAGTACATCTTTATGTACTTTCAGCGTCGTTTTGGGGCCCTAAACAGTTTTTTTTGTCTTGCCAAAGTCAAACTGTAAACAGAGTCAGAGTTTGATGGAATAATGTGTATTTCTCCAAAATACCACTCCAACAAGCTATCACACACCTAAAATGGAGGTCATATGCAAAATTTAGGACCTCGGGAAGTTGAGGTACCAACTTACTCATCAGGGCCCACATAACTTTTGGTGTTTCATCTCCTAGGGTTAGGTTTTTGGATGTCTAGGATTTTTCCATTCATGAGTTATGTTAAAAAGGCCTCTAGATCCTCATTGTAATTATTCTTCTTCGACGGATGTGCATAGTAGCCACATCTCTTCTCAGAGATAGCTACCACCATTTGAGCAAGTTGTTTTTAGTTCTGCAGTTTTACAGTTTCAACCTATTTTATTTATTCAATAGAGGTTATTGTTCACTGTGTTGGAGTTACTTCACACACACCTAGTATTTATTTTTCCTAAGGTTTTTCCTATGTTTATTAGTCATTATTAAGTCTCCTATATTTTATGAAGAATTCTCTTCTAAGGAGAATATTCTCTTCATTTTTCACTTCAGTTTGATCAGTTGAGTGGACTCTAGATGCTACATTGGGATTATCATCATGCAACATTGGGATCACCACCAACTAATGTGAATTGTCCTTGGGATCATCACCAAATTAGAGTATTACCCATGATTCCCTAATATCCTCCTCACTTCACTCTGTTTCAGTCAGTTAACTGAAGACTGATAGACTAGTTAATTAAGCTAGGTGACAGTTCACTCCCGTAACTTCCCGAGAGACTAGAATAGGTGGAATTTTACTCTTGTAACTATTGGTATGTGTCCATATCACTCTAGACCACCACTATGGTGCATTGTCTTGTCCTCCAATGTGCATTGGTTGATTTATACAGAGTATATCATGTGTAAATTATCATTCATTCATTTGGTTAATGAGAATTCTTCCATTCTTTCTCTCCTGCTTCTCTTTTCTTCTATTTTCTCTATAATTATGTATGTCAATTCTCAGATAGATATATTATGTGTAGGTTCAAAAAATTTACATGGTATCAGATTCGACAAACTTCTAGGGAAAATACACACCAAATTAGTTTTTGCGGGTACCAAAGATTGAAGACAACGAAAAAATGGAATTTTCAAAAGAATTCATTCTTACACCTTACAATTAATTTGCATGGAAGGAGAAGATGATCATGCATATGCAAAGTAGAGGATTGTATAGGTTAACCATGAACACAGAGACAAAACTAACATCAGCCATAGAAAAATCCAAGTATCTAAATCGAATGGATGAAGCATTCGGAACAATTTGCAGTCTCATTTCTCCTGATCTCCTCTTTCACATATCTTCCTGTAAAACCCCCAATGAATCCCGGACCACCTTTGAAGGTATTTTTGGAAAATAGGATGAGATGAGGGGAAACATTCTTGAGGTGTAATTTCTCACATTGGATCCAAAAAGCTTCAACAATCTCCAAGATTTCTTTACCAAATATAAGGATTTAATGTCACAACTCAAGGCTTGCGGGGTTGATAAATATAAGGAGGAGAAAAAAATGGTTCTCACCATTCTCTCCAAACTTGGTCATGAATTCTTAGTGTTTGTATCCACGTCCCTTTCAGTCAAATTCACCTCTGGAGCCACCTGGAAGATGCCTTCTCTTGAGGAATTTATTGAATCTCTGACACAAGAGCATACCAAGCTCATCAACATGGGAAAAATCAAAGGTCCAAAGGCACATGCACTTATTGTGCAAGATGGAAGAGGTTATCAATATCAGAAATATAAATATAAAGACAAAAGTAAATATCATGCAAATATGAAGAAGGAAGGGTGCTCAAAACCCTTCAATGATGCCTTCGGATCCAAAGGTGGAAAGGGAATAAAAGGGGAGAAATGCACATACTACCATAAAGGATTCCATACAGAACCTGCATGTATATAGAAACAGATAGATCTAATGACTCAAATACTTCATAAAAACAACCTTGGAGATCACATCCCCTAGGGTGCCAAGATGAAGAAGAAGCCAAAAGATCAGAATCTCAAGAAAGGCAATTCTAGCCATGCCTTGATTGCCATCAAATCCTCTACTGATGCTTGGATTGTAGATTTAGAAGAATCATACCACATGGGTTCCATAAAAGAGGTATATTCTTCATTGGATTCATTCAAAGGTCATCCTATTCTTATGGGGGACAACTCTCCAGTCGAGGTCACTGGAAAAGGAAGAATTGAACTCACCAACGGAAGCTTCGAGAATGTGTTCCACATTCCCAAACTTTCCATCAATCTTCTCTCCATGTATCAAATGAAAAATTCTGGCACTGGAAAGAAATTCGTATTCACACCTGATGCAATGGACATCTATGACATGCAAACCAATTCCAGGGTTGCTACCAGTGAGGTAAATCATCAATCTAGGATTTACACATTTTTTGAATATATTGAACTAGATTATGCTTTACTGCTTACCCATGCTGATGAAAGTAGTAGGATATTGTATGAAAGGTTCGAGCATTTAAATTTTAGATATATGCAATAACTTAGAAACCAATGATTGGTTGTTGGTCTACGAGACATCCATTTCTCCAAAGGAATCTGTGAGGGATGTGTTCTTAGAAAACACCCTCAAGAGAAATTTAACAAAGGGTACGTGCTCATAGTGACCTCATGGGCCCTTTTCCGCATTCATCAATTCGCAAAGAAAGGTGCCTGCTAATTTTTTTTTATGATTTCTCACACTTCACATGGATTTTCTTTCTCACGCAAAAATCAGAGGTCTTTCAACACCTCAAAGATTTCAAAGCTTTGGTTGAGACAAAGTCAGGAAATAAAAACAAAATCCTCCGAATTGATAACGGGGGAGAGTATGTCAACCATGAGATCCAGAATATTTTTTATGAGGCGGGGATTTAGTTGTAGCACATGGTTCCCTATACTCCACAACAAAACGGAGTTGTTGAGTGGAAAAATAGATCTATAAAAGAGATGGCATCTTGCATGCTACATGCAAAGTTGCTTCCATAGATATTATGGGCCAAAGCACTTAATTGTGCAACCTACATCCAAAACAGATCTCCCCATAGATCTGTCAAGGATAATACCCCCTACGAGGCTTGGAGTGGCATCAAACTAGAAATGACCCACTTTCATATTTTTAGTTCACGTACATGGGCCCGGATTCCCTTTTAAAAGAAGAAGGCACTTGATCCACAAAGCACAGAGTGTATTTTTGTTGGATACCCCGACGGTGTAAAGGGATACAGACTCATCAATATTTCCTTGGACTGGCTCATCATTGAGCATAGTGTCCAATTCGAGGAAAGTGTCTCGCATGTACCTCAATAGCTGCATGCAGACACCTTTTTTCTTCCACCTCTCAGAGATGATGAGCATGAACATGTAGACTCTTCTTCAGATGAGAGTTCTGATTCAAAGGATTGAGATGATCTGGATACAAAGTTAATATAGTCATATGCATATTCAGTACATCCAGATGCATATGGAGAGCCAGAGCAGAGGCCCAAGTGGGCCCAAACTACTCATCTGGATGTAGGGGATCTTGTTGGTGATCTAGCTAATACTAGGAGGACTCGATCTAATTTTGATGAGCCTCCTCTTTCACTCACTACCACTGAACCATTTTCACCCAGGAATCTTTTCTTGGTTCAGTCTTCATATCCACATTATTATGGTGAGGCTTTCGGAAATCCATTTTGGGAATCTTCCATGCAGGAGGAGTACAACTCCCTCCTCGAGAACCAGACTTGAGATCAGGTTCCCCTTCCTTCAGGAAGGAAACTTGTTAGGTGAAGATGGGTCTATAGGACCAAGATCACAATGGATGGATAGATTAGTAGATAAAAATCCAGGCTTGTTGCCAAAGGATTTAAGCAGGTGCATGGCATTGACTATGATGAGACCTTCGCTCTAGTAGTGAAGATGGACTCCATATGATTGGCACTTTCCATTCAAAAATCCAATGGATGGGAAGTCCATCAGATGTATGTGCAGAATGCATTTCTTCATGGCGATATCTCTTAGGAGATCTATATGGAGCAACCCCGAGGATTTATGCAAAATTCATCTTTGGTTTGTCGACTGAAGAAGTCTATTTATGGCCTCAAGCAGGATCCGAGGGCATGGTATTCCATTATGTAATCCTACCTACTGTCATAGAACTTTGTACATTGTAAATAGACTTGAATTTTTACATGCTCAGGAAAGTTGATTCACTTATACTCTTAGTTTTGTATGTCGATGATTTGTTGATCACTGGTTGTTCAACTTCAGCAATTGTTGGATTCAAGAGGATTCTACATCACATGTCCTTGATAAGGGATATGGGTCCACTACATTTATTCTTTGGACTCGAGATCATTCCGGATGAATTAGGCATCAAACTATCTCAGACCAAGTATGCATGAGATCTCCTTGAAAGATTTCACATGACAGACTAGAAGTCTGCCCCGACTCCTTTTCTAGTAGGAGTGATACTTGAGAATGGCGGGGACACTCCACTGGTTGATATCACACTATACAGACAATTAGTGGGGACCTTTTTTTATCTCATACACTCCAGACTAGACCTCTCTTATGCAGTTGGAGCAGTCTCTCGGTTCATGTAGGAGTCACATGAGCTACATTGGAAGGTTGCAAAGAGTATCCTTCAATACATACAGAGCACCATCACCTTTGGGATTCATTATGTATCATACTCTACATTGGATCGCACTGGGTTCATTGATTCTGACTAGGCTGGTGATAACATTGATCGCAAGTCCACATCTAGTTACTCACTCAGTCTTGGTTCCGGGCCTATCTGTTGGTCGAGCAAGAAGCAGGTTGTTATTTCTCTATATTCATCTGAGGCAGAGTAAAAAGGGGTGGTTAACATAACCATTCAAGATATGTTGCTACAACATTTTCTAATTGAGTTGGGCATTCAATTTCATCGATCGATTGTCATCTGGTGTGACAACAAGAGCACTCTGAAGTTCTCCAGATATCCAGTTCATAGGAAGAAAATGAAGCACATCAAGATCCACATGCACTACATCTGGGACTTATTACATGAGGGAATCATCGACCTACAATTATGTCCTTCAATAGAACTGATTGCATAAATCTTCACCAAGACCTTCACTAAGCAGAAGTTTCATTCTCTGTGAAGTCATCTTGGAGTGAAGGACACAGTTTCCTAGCAACTGTCAGTTCTTCTTTTTACATACATTGTACTTTGATAGGTGGTTTTTCCCTCTTCCTTGCTTTATTTCAGTGTATCTTTTGTATTTTGGTACCTAACATGGCCTCGTTGTCGAGACCCATTGTTTATTTTCACCATAGTGATGTTCAAGGGGGGTGTTGGAGTTACTTCACACACACCTAGGATTTCTTTTTCCTAAGGTTTTTCCTATGTTTATTAGTCATTATTCATTCTCCTATACTTTAGGAAGAATATTCCTCTAAGGAGAATATTCTCTTCAGATTTCACTTTATTTTGATCAGTTGAGTGGAGTCTAGATGCTACATTGGGATTATCACCATGCAACATTGGGATCATCACCAACTAATGCACATTGTCCTTGGGATCATCACTATATTGGCATATTACCCATGATTCCCTGATCTCCTTCTCACTTCACTTTGTTTCAGTCTATTAATTGAAGACTAGTAGACTATTTAACTCAGTTAGGTGGCAGTTCACTCTTGTAACTACCCAAGAGACTAGACTAGGTGGCAGTTTACTCCCATAACTGTTTGTGTGTGTCCAGGTCACTCTATACCACCACTATGGTGCATTGGATTCTCCTCCAGTGTGCAATGGTTGAGTTATACAGAGTATATCATGTGTAAATTATCATTCATTCATTTGGTTAATGGTAATTCTTCCATTCTTTCTCTCCTACTTCTCTTTTCTTCTATTTTCTCTACAACCGTGTATGTCAATTCTCAACTAAATCTATTATGTGCAGGTTCAACACATTTACACACTATATATTTTTTTTTTCTATGTATCTTTATGTTATTGTATTCAGTCAGTTATTCCTTTCGTTCCACTCATAAATCTGGATCAGTGGTATCAGAGCAGTCTTCTCTTCATTCATTTTTATTCTTGTATGTCCCCGACAAGATCTCGGTACAAGAAGTTGGAACTCAAACCAGTCTATCCTTTTCAATATCGACCATGTCGAGCCCCACAAAAACCCATGTGGGATGAGAAGAAATATGATGGAGCAGGAGATCCTTTTAAAATGTTGCTCGAGGAATCCCTTGCACGACAAAGGAATGAAATGATGGAAAACTTTGCACAGATCCTTCGACAGTTTCCCACAGGAGATTCATCTTCATCAAGTGGCCATGCAACCCCCTTCAAGGTACAAGTAAATGTTGATATTCCATTATTTGAAGGACTGATAGATGCAGATGTTGTATATAAATGGTTGAATCTACTCGAAGGGTATTTTTCGGTCCACAAATTTTATAACAGGGAAAATATTACTTTTTCACTCCTCAAGGTCATCCTACATGTTAAGGACTAGTGGGATACTTACTCTGAACAAAGTTCCATAGAGGAATCTGAAATATTTGCAGCCGCTCCCACACGGGATGCCTTCAAGGATGTCATTAAAGAAAAATACTACCATCTTGGAAGATACAAGGACCAATACACAAGAAGGACCATGCTGCATCAAGAAAGGGACCATACAGTACTAGATTTCATCAATATTTTCCATACCCTGCGCACCAAATTGGGTATCAAAGACTCTAAACGACATCTGGTGCTCAAATACCACAGTTGTCTGAATAGATACATTCAAACATAAATGGATTTTCTAGAAACCACATCATTAGGTGCAACTTATAGATATGTTTTCAAGATTGAGTAGAAATTTAAGTACAAGCGGCGAGAGTTTGGATCTACAAAATCCTCACAGCCAAAGCAGGGAAAAGTAAACCCCAACCCACAAAATAAGGGATAGAGAAAATATGGTCACTCTCAGGAAAACTAGTCCAAGTTGCAAACCAAGAAGGGTAATGAGAAGTCGAAGAAGGACATGAGAAAATTGTGTGAATGTTAAATTTAGAGCTTCTATTAAGTTATTTTCAATTTACTAGACAATAATAGCATAAGAAGGATCATTGAGAGAAACACAATCACAAGGTACACAACATTTTATCTTGGGAAACCCTCACGGGGGAGAAAAACTAGCAAAAACTTCCTTAATATATATTGTCAATACAATTCCAAGATAAAATACCAAACCACTAGGAATATCCAAGGCCAAGCATGTGCCTCTCTCTTCTCCTTCTTCTAACTGCATCTTCCTTCAAAACTTGTGCGCTAGATGAGTGACTTGAGTGAGTGTAAGAATGAGGCACCATCCTCTCTTATTTTTACTAGCTTATAGGTGCTAGGGCTATGTCTCTTCACCAAGCTGGGCCAACTTCTTCAACTAGTGGTTAAAACCACTTTAATTAGCCCTAGGGTCCAACTTTGCAAACAACACCATATAACTATGGTTTGACAAATCCACAAAAGGGTATTTGGTCTTATACAAAGCCCGACATGATAAATCCACAAAGGGGGATTTGATCTATATAAAAATAACTCAATTATAATTAGAACAGTTACAATATTTCAACACTCCCCTTTAACAACAAGGGTATTCTACTGACAGAACCTAATACAACATCATCAGGAGCGAGAGAGGGAAGAAACATCATCAATGTATAGAACATTGACTGGAATATCTATAAATCATTGGAATTTATTCTCATCATCAATAACATCATCTTTCACAACATGGAGCTGGAGTAGCATCATCATCATCTGCATCAACATAAATTATCATAATGCTAAGGAAACAACATCATCAACACCATCATTAACAACATGAGGTTAGTACAACATCATCAGCAACAACATAAGGTTGATACATCATCAACAACAACAATACAAGGTTGAAACATCATCAAAAACAACAACACAAGGCTGAAACAACAACATCATCAACACGAGGCTGAGATAATAACATCATCATCATATAGCAATAGAATGAGGCAGGTGTAACAACAAAATTTTTTGGTACTCTAAATGACCGTCCTTACCAGACCTTAGGGATATTCCCAGGAATCATAATATTCCCTAGGATATAAAATCCTAACAAATCTACCACATGGTACTCTAACAAACTATCCTTACCGGACCTTCGAGATCTTTCCAGGAATCAAAATATTCCCTAGGATATAAAATGATAACGGAGCTACCACTACTGACCACAGCTGGCATATACATGCATAGGTACTCTAACAGATCATCCTTACTAGACCTTCGAGATCTGTCTAGTGATGATTAGTCCCCTAGGATATAAAATCCTAACTAAGCTACCCAATGTTGGTCAGGATACCATAGTATCATCACCATCACTCCCCCTTTCAAGGGAGTTCCTTTTAGACTATACCAAACTTGTCTCGAAAGTATTCAAGATTTACATGAGACAGAGGCTTGGTCAACACATATACAACCTTCTCATCTATGCCAACATGTTGGAGCTTTACAGCTCCTCTCTGCACCATATCATGAATGTAGTGATACCATATTTCTATGTGCTTTGACTTATCATGGAACATTGGGTTCTCTGTCATCTTTATACAATTCTAGTTATCACATAGAATCACGGTGGCTTCCATATCTAGATCGAATAGACCTATGAACAACTTTCGAAGCCATATGGCTTCACAACTGGCCTAACATTCTGCAATGTGTTCCTCTTATGTCGTGATGAGAGCAATAATGGATTGCTTCCTGCTCTTCCATAAAGTCATGGCTGACCCCAAACTGAAACAACATCTTGAAGTGATCTTTCTATCAGAAACATTTCCAGCTCAATCTGAATCAGTATATCCATACATTCTAAAGTCATGATCTCCAGTATAACAAAGACCATATTCCAACGTACCCTTAAGGTATCTCATCACATGTTTTGCAGCAACAAGGTGAACACATCTAGGCTCTGCCAAATACTGACTCAAGATATTCATAGAAAAACATATATCTAGCCTTATATTCATCAGATACATCAACGATCTAATGATATGTCTATATAGAGTAGAATAAATCAATTCTAACGAAGTATCAATCAGGAGCTTCAACTTTGTTTCCATGGGTGTGTTCATGGATTTACATTCCATCATGTCAAACCTCTTCAATATTTCAACTGCATACTTCCCTTGGTTAAGGAATATCTTCTCTGGGCTCTGCCAAACTTCAAGACCTGAAAAATAATGCATCAGGCCTAGGTATTTCATCCCAAACTCTGAGAAGAGATGTGACGGTTGCGCTCATTCTCTAGAAGATTATTACAATAAGGCTCTGAAGGCCTTTTTACAATAAATAGGAGTTTCAAAAACCATATACATCCAAAAACCTAACCCTAGGAGATGAAGCGCCAAAAGTCATGTGGGCCCCGTTTGGGTAAGTCAGTACATCAACTTCCCGAGGTCGTAACATTTGCATACGATCTCTGTTTTAGGCGTATGATATCCTATTGGAAAGATCTATCTGAGGAATACAACTGTTGATGAAAATCTCATGATGAAATTTTTGGACTCACACATACCCAAAAAAATGTCGTTTAGGGCCTCAAAACGGCTCCGGAAGTTCATGACCCGAAAAAATGCTAAAAATAGTAAATTACCAAAATTACCAGAAAAAATGTTTTTAGCCAGATGGAAAAGGTGGGTGGCCATTGATATCCACCTGGATCAATACTCCCTCCTTAGGAAGCAATGGTCTCCATTGCATTGAGTTCCCCCATCAGATAAGGAAATTTCTGTTCAATTTGGCCTCGGATGAGCCTGCTTTGACGACTCAATAAAGTTGGATCCTTTGTTGTCGAGTTCCCTTGATCTTTGTGTCCACAATATGATCATTGGATGCATGTTGTATGCAATCGGGGTTGAGCTCTGTTGGTGTTAGTTGTTCTGCTACGTTTGAGGTGTCCAATAATGGTGGGAAATAAGCCTGAAGGAGGTCCATGTTGAACACTGGGTGCAGGCCAAGGAAAGGAGTAATGTTGAGCTAAAAATCATTATCCCCCACAAACTTGGTGATGGTGTACAGCCCATAATAGAGTGGTCAAAGATTCCAATGGGGTCCTGTAAGGCATTCTTTCTACAAGTGCAGCCAAACTTTGTCACCCAACTGAAACTTATGTGGCACCCGCTTTTGATCATGGAGTTGCTTGTAATTGTCATTGGACTTCTGTAGGATATCCTGAACCTATTGGCAGATGTGTTGGATCCACTCAATGAACCGGGTAGCTTTGTCAGCTTCAGTTGGAGCAGGAGATGAGTCGATCGAGGTGAGCACAAGGGGAAGTGCAACATCTATGGGACGCAATGGCTGGAATCCCAACCCCACCTGAAAGGGGTTGTGGTCGGTTGAGCTATTGAGAGCTTGGTTGTAGCTATGTTGGACATAGGGAAGACTCTCATCCCATGTGTGAGGGTTCTTGTAATTATACATGTGCAATATATGCACGATCATTCGATTTATGACCTCGGTTTGGTCATCTGTCTAGGGGTGGAAGGCCATGGATTTGGTGAGCTTGGTGTCCAGCAGTGACCAGAGGCTCGACTAGAATGTGTTGAGAAATCAACTGTCCCAATATGAGACAATGGTTTGTGGGATTCCAAAATGTACCAAGACTCATTCAAAGAATATCTTGGCAGTGGCTTCTACTGTGATACTCTTCTTGCAGGCAACCAGAATTGCCATCTTAGAAAAGCGATCAACAACCACAAAAACACAGTCATTTCCCCAATTGGTGGATGGGAGGCCGGACATGTACTCCATTGATATGGATTACCATGGCTTATCAGGAGTAGAAAGAGGGGTGTACAGGGCCTATTTCTTAATGGTCGGTTTGGCAATAGTGTAGGCCATGCAAGACCTGATATACTTGCCTACCTCATGTCAAATTTTTGTCTAGTAGAAATTTTTATGTAGCATCGCCACTGTCTTTTCGATGCTGAAGTGTCATGCCACCCGACTGCAGTGGTATTTCCATATCATCTTCGCTCATTCTCTTGATGGGATGCAGATATGGCCTAGACAACACAACAACCCATCCTGAAGATGGAAATTATTGACAATTGTGTTTGCACCCAACATTTGGTAGGTGGTGGTGAAGCCCGGGTCTATCTCATAGAGTTAGGTCCATCCAAAGGTCTCATGGTTGCAAGAGTCTAGCACCGTGGTGAGTGCCACGATTGGAGCTCTACTGAGGAAATCAACGACATGGTTGGTTCTTCCTATTTTATACTTGATGTTGAGGTGGAATTGATGTAAGTATGTGGACCACTTTTGATGGCGGTCATTCTATAATTTTCCTTGTGTCTGCATGAACTGCAACAACTTATGATCAGTTTGGATGACTATCTCCTTCCCAAGAATGTAATGTCTCTACTCGTGGGAGGCTTGCACAATGGAGTACATTTATATGTCGTAAGTAGGGTACTTATGGAAAACATCTGATAGTGTCTCACTACGATAGGCCACAGGGTGGTTGTGCTGAGTGAGAATGACGCCCATGGCATAGTCTGAAGGATCTGTCTCGATCTAAAAGGGTTGTTGCAGGTCTATTAGTGAAATTATTGGGGTTGAGCACAAGCGCTACTTCAAATCATCGAACTCTTTTTGTTGGGACTGGACCCATGAAATTTTTTCCTTACCACCACCCCTGGTTATTTTGTTGAGGACCCATGTAATATGGCAGAATCCCAACATGAACCTGCGGTAGAAATTGCAAGGCCCAAGAAGATCCTAAGCTCAATGAGTGTGGTTGGGGCTAGCCAGTCATGGATGACTTGGATCTTGGTTGGATTCACATGTATTCCATGCTAATCATGTAGCCCAGGTAATGGACCATGTCCATGCCGAAGGAGCAATTTTCCAAGATGGTGTATAGCTTGTGTTGTCGCAGGGTGTGCAGAACCTATTGACTATGCTGCAATTGTTCTGCCCAAGACTTGTTGTAAATGAGAATGTCATCCAGATACACCACTACAAAATTATTGGTGAATGGTCGCAGGATATCTCCCATCATCCTCATCAAAGTGGTTGGAGCATTTTTCAAACCAAAGGGCATGACCAACCATTCAAAAAGGCCTTCCTTTGACTATGTTGAAACAAGGTATGAATTTTTATCTCTAACCAAAGACTTTGTATTTTCCTAGTATGGAGCCGCCCTATTTTTAAATAAAAAAGGGGGTACAAAATGAAACCTTTCATGATTCGAAATTTGGCATTTCATAAAGCAGTCATTCCGAAGTTCACAACTCCAAAATCCTGGTGCCGAATTTTCGAAAGGGTTTTTAATTTTTTTTTTTAAATATATAAAAAAAGGGGGAAACAAATGTTATAAATCCCAATGTGCTTATTCGCAAAGTACCTTTTAAGTGTGATTAATTAAACCCTTAATCACGATCAGTGAATCTTAAATCTTTCGGAGTTTCAGGTTTCCCAGTAACAAAGTGCTCTTGAAATATAGGTCTACGAATTCCTGATTCCCAATTTTCGAAAGTCTTAATCATGGCTAATCTTGATTAATTAAGGTTTTAATACAGATGATTAACGTCTAATTTAAGCTATTCTCTTTTCGCATTCGGGGGTTGCATATGACATATCTCTTGGGTACGTGATCCCCGAAACTCCAAAATGCAAAATCATAAACTCTAAAACGAAGTCTTAAACTTGAATTAAGTCATTTAAAAGCATGATTAGTAATCACTAAACTTCTTTCGGGCTTTGGGATTCGATGTTTTAAGAAACAGTCATTTCAAAACTCCAAGTTGAAATCGCTGATATATGATAATATCCGTAACAGGACGAATTAAGATTTTTAAGTTTAAATGCATATCTTTGAGCTCATATTCTTCATTTAAAACATTAAAGTCTTACTACCTATCTCAGTACGTCCATTAAAGGATGAGTTAAAATAACTACAACTCTGCATTTCGAATTTTATTCTTATCTTTTACAATCATGAGTGAGTTGTATTCATCCAGGCT
>JASDQU010590255.1:79211-99535 GCA_032191745.1 Picea mariana | reverse complement strand
GTTGGAAGCTTCTCCATTAATCAGCACCGCAAAACTAGCATTGGTGACGCAGGACATAATCCAGTCCGTAAAATTATTGCCAAAACCCACCGAGAGGAGGACCAGTTTCAAGAAAGTCCAGTCAATGCTGTCGAAGGCCTTTTTTAAATCAATTTTCAGAATCAATGCCTTCAAACTTTTCTGTTTTATGGAATGGATGCTTTCATGGGCAGCACCAATGGCATCATGAATACGTCTACCTTTAATGAATCCAAGCTGTTCAGCTGAGAGGCTCTTTTCAAGAAAGGGCTTTAACCTGTTGGAGATCACTTTCGAGACTAATTTATAAATAACATTGCATAATGATATAGGTCTGTAGTCGTTGAAAGTGACCGAATGGTTCTCCTTCGGGATCAATACCAGAAACGTGGAATTAATGCTTTTGTGAACCTTACCTTTGATTCGAGTGTCCTCTACCATCTGAAGGAGGTCTGGACCAACGAGATCGAAGAAAAAGGAGAAGAATTCTGCTGTCTAGCCGTCGGGGCCTGGGCTTCTCTCTTTTTTGAAGTGGAATAAAATATCTTTGAGTTCAGGCAATGTGACAGGTTTAAATAAGTCGGAAGCTTCATTGATCGATACCAATTTTGGAAATAGGCTGGCTGTGGATGCCTTCTCAGAATAAAAATGACAATCATTTGCTTTGAAAAGATTACCGAAAAAAATTAAAGTATCAATACATTAATGTAATAGGTTAATTAATAAATACATTAATACTTAAGTATATTAATTTATTTACTACATTAATTAATTAATAAATCATTAATATATTAATTTATTTATGTAATATCACATTAATTTATTTATATTTATACACTATTAATATATTTTTACATTACTAATGTATTATTTTATAATTTATTTAGTAATAATGTATATATAATCTTTAAGTGTTAATACATTAATTGCTATAAATACTAATAATTAATTTAATATAGTATAAAGTGTAATTTTAATGTATTAATACTTTTTTAATATATTAATAGTTTATTAATATAATTTTAATATACTACTTTTAATAATATAGCAAATTGTGTTAATGCATTAAAGTTTATTGTATTAATTGAAATAATGTATACATGACTATTGTGTTAATGTATTGATTATACATCAACTATACATTAAAATATTGATTATTGTATTAATTGAAATAATGTATAATGTATTAAAATATCATATGTTAATGCTTTTGTATTTATATAATAATATTCTAAAATAGTTTTCATGTATTTTTATTTTATTATAATATTAATAGTTTAACAATATATTAATTAATAGATTAATATTTAATTATGAAATTATATATTAATGGTTGTTTTTCACACAAGTTGATCGTCAACTAGCAACAACCACTTTATAAAAGTGGTTGATATACGTCGATAGATGCCATTAATTTTAAAGAGTGAAAATGACATCGATCGGCGTATATCAACCACTTTTATAAAGTGGTTATTGTTAGTATTATTCCACTCATAATTTCCTCCATTTTATATGTGTGTCATAGACTTAACGAATGAGACAGGAAACCCCAATTTCAGGTCAAAACCGTCATTTTTGATGGTTGAGTCGTGCGATCTATTTTTGATGGTAGAGTCGAGAGAAATCTTCCCTCTTGAGTGTTCTTACTCTGGATGGTCCTCTCGAGAAGACTAATAAAGACAGCATAGGCTATTTCTTCTTTCTAAGTTATCGCATTTCCAGTTGTTGGAGCTAGAGTTGTCCTATCTCCAGCAATCTTGACTTTTGCACCTCTGAGGTCTCGACGTTTTCACCTTTCTCCGACACATACCTCCTCTCTTGCATTGTTTTACATTTACTCTGTCCTTTGTTTCCACTGCTGGGACATGTGAGGCGGGCTTGAAATTTGAAAATGAATTTAGTGAATACATATGTTTAATGGTTATTTGTTTTTGGATGCGCTTGGTGATCCAACCCTCGCCCTGGCAATTCTCATTGCAATGGAACATGAGGGTTATTTTAAAGATGAGCAGTTTGTGCTTGGCTATCCAACTCTCGTCGTGGCGATTCTCAATGCAGAGAAGGAGCACGGGGTTATTTAGGAAGACAATGAGGGTTATGAAAGAATGCATCCTTCAAGGATGGTGATGCTTGTCCCTCCCAATTTTGCACTTGTCCCTCCTAGTTATACTGTTAAAAGAGAATAATGCTATTAAAGAAGTTTCTGGAAGCTTCATAAACAAGTTTCCCTCACTTAGGGTCTGCATAACGTCTCTGTTGGCTTGTATAAAAAATCTGAAACATCTTGCATCCCTCAATTGGAGGGGCATCCATGTATTTCCAGAAACCATTGACGATTTGGAGCTTTAATTCTTGAATGCTATTAATTGTGCTCAATTACGATGCCTTCCAGAAAGAATAAGTGAACTCAAACTTCTGAGGGCCCTTCACATAAGCGGATGCATCTTCCAATACGGATCTCAAATTTGGTTTGATTGGAAATATTGAAGTTGTGGAAGACCATTCCATTGGATTTCAAGAAGGACCCAAGAGCCCAAAGAAAGCATGCTTGTTTAAAGGACCTGCATAGTTGGACCCCTCAAAGGATAAGAGTCAAGACTTTCACGAGGGAACCCATACATGGTATTCAAAGTTTAAAAACATATATACATGGTATTTTTTATCATAAATTTGTATTTCTTTTCATTATTATTTTATTTAATTCGAGTTAAAAAAATTATTGTTATTTAAATTTTTATATTTAATTATTTAAATAAAAAAAATATTTAATTATCTAAACACAAAAATAATTGTTTGTTTAAATTATAGAAATATTTTTAAAATATAAATAATAATTTTTTAAATATGTTATATTTAATTATTTAAATATAAAAAATATTTTTTTTTCTTAAATTATAGACAAATATTTTTAAAATATTTAAAATATTAATAATAAGTGTTATTATTATTTGTATCTAATTGTAATAAAAGATCTATATATTTAATATAGATATCTTAGAATATTTGAAATTATGTAATTCATAAAATTATAATTTATTATATAAATTTATTTTTAAATAATTAATAAAAAATTTAAAAATTTAAATTTAAAAGTTAATAGAGTAAGTATAATGTTTATGTTAAATATAATGCAAATGAAGAAAGTTCACTTATATGTAGATATAATAAAAAAGTATTTAACAAAATACAAAATTTTAAGGTCAGCAAATTCACTCAATAAACATTTTTATATATTTTTTAATAAAAATGTGTCCAAATCATGTATGAGAAAAGTTAATTTTTAAAAAATTATAATTTTATATTTTATGAAAAATATTTTGATTTATGTAATATATTATTTAAAATGTGATTGAAAAAATGTTTTTATTTGAAATAATATAATTTTAATTTTAATGAAAGATTATTATTATTATAATAAATATATGATTAAGTAATAAATTATAATTTATTAAAATTATATAATTAATTAATTTAGTTCAATTAAAATAAAAATTAATATATTTATGTTTATTATAAAATAAATAAATTATCAAAATTTGATAGACATAGATGTTTTTTTTTAACAATACACATACTCAATCAAGGGATTTTGAGGTCGAGTCTATATTTACAATTTTCGTAAAGGTCACCCCATGCAGTGGTTAAATTTCACCCCGTGCCCATTTGAATTTCTTTCGAGAATTCATTATTGATATATTTATGTTTAGTAATTCGTTATAATTTATTAAAGTAGTTTAATTAGTTTATTTATATTAATCAAAATATAATTTGATATTAGTGAATTGAAAAATAATTAGTTTAATTGAAATTTAGAGAACATATTGTTATGCATTTATTGTTTTTAATATTTAATATGTTTGAGTATTTATGAGTTTCAAATACTCTCATTGGTTATCATCAATGTTAGTGATTTGGTTATTTATAAAGAAAATAATTCAGGTAAAAATGTTTTTTCAATGGCTTAAAGAATCTCTCAAAAGCGTCAAAATCAATTCCTAAAAACAATATTTCTTGGATAAGTCTAAAACCTCAAAATGAAGTCCTCTTTTCACCAAAGTGTTTCAACCTTGGCTTGATTCAACGATCACGCCCGACTTCAAAATCGAGACTTCCATTTATGAAATATAGTGATAAGGTGTCCCAATTTTGAAATGGGCCTCCTTTCCATGGCTCTTTGTTTTCATCTTCAAACCTCATTACAATATTCAAACTTTTCTCACGAGGTCATAATTTGTGAGGTCAAAGTTCCTGAGGTCATGGTTCTCGACCAATTACTTAGTACCTTGTCAAATGGAGGAATCTATCAGTGGAAGAGGTGCTATGGGAAGATGATTTCTTCATGCAGAAACAGTCGCAGTTAGTCAAGCGTTGAGGACAACACTAGTTTGAATGGGAAGGGCATGTTAAACCCTTGACCCTCATAGATTTAATTTTGTTAGGGTCCACTTTTACACCTTCATGAGATACAATATGACCCAAATATTTCACTTTTTGAACTATAAAGGCACACTTGGAAGGATTTGCATAAAAGTTGTTTCTCTTCCAAAAGTTGTAATACTCTGTCAACATGTTGTACTTGTTTTGAACAATATTTGTTGTGGATTAGTATGTCATCAAAAAATACTAACACAAATTTTCTAAGGAAGGGTTTGAAAATAGAATTCATCAATCTTTGAAATGTTGAAGGTGCATTAGTAAGTCCAAATAGCATAACAAAAATTTCATAATGACCTTCATGTGTTCTAAAGGCTATTTTGGAAAGGTCTTCCTACCTCATTCTGATTTCATGATATCATGAACAAAGATCTAACTTAGTAAAGAAAATTTTTCTATGCAATTCATCTAATAATTCATGAATGACTGGAATAAGAAACTTTTCTTTGGTGGTCATTTTGTCAAGTTGTCTGTGATCTAGACACATGCACCATGAACCATCCTTCTTCGTAACCATCACTACCAATGAAGAGAAAGAACCTTGGCTATGGTGAATGATGCCCGCCTCTAAAATTTCTTGGATCATACACTTAATCTCACTCTTTTGTGCATAAGGATACCTATAAGGCCTAATGTTAGGTGGTACACTTCCTAGTTGCAAATGAATAACATGGTCATGATCTCAAACAAGTGGAAGACCCTGAGGCATCTCTCCAAATACATTGGAATGGTTTTGGATAGCTATTTTGATATCTACTGGAGTAGAGGATATATGAGTTTAAACATATAGTGAGAAAAATTGTGCAATTACACAATGGTGTTTCTTTTTGAGTAATTTTGTCATGCTATTAGAGTTTATCACCTTAGAGGGTTTCCCTTGGATACCTCTAAGCTCAATTTCCTTGCCTCTGTGGAAAATCTCTTGAAAAGATCTTGAAACTTAAGGGCCAATGTTCCCAATGATTGTAACCATTGGACCCCTAATACAACATCAACATGACCCATTTGGATGTAAATCATGGACTATCAAAAAAATACTCCCCCGTATTGAGCTTAATATTATAGCACTTCCCAAAACAATTTATGGTACTTCCATCTGCAATTATTACTTGAAACTCTGGTGTTGGAAATACAAATCAATTGAGAAATTTTGCTAATTTGTAATTGATGAAGTTATGGGTACTACCATAATCAATCAACATTGTTAATTTTTTCTTTTCAATGCATCCTTGTGTCTTGAGGGTTCGTGGAGTACAGATTCCGACCAATTCTTGACAATATATCACTGTAGTAGTCTCTTCTAGATCTAGCTCTTCTGATGGTTCCAATTCTTGATCTTATTCTTATTCACATTCTATGTAGAATAATTTGTTCTCACGGCATTTATGCCCCTTACTGTACTTGTTTTCACTATTAAAACATACTCCCTTTTCTCTTCTTTCATCCATTTGTTGAGGTGTCAACCTTGTCAGTTGAGGTACAGTTGTCTTATGAATCCCAAAATGATATCTGATTCGTGCATATGCTCCAATGGTAGAATTTTGTGTAGCCTTGTTCTTGGATTGATACACAATAACATGTATATGTGTTTTTTAACTTTAAAAATAAAATATAAAAGGATTTAATAAAGTATCAAATTTCTTCAATTAGGGTTGAAAAATAAAGTAACAAACTTGATGGTGAAACAAATGCTCAATCTAGGGATGGACATGAGACTCAATTCGGAAACCATATGTAACATTGACCTCGGGAATTATGACCTTAGAAACTTTGACATCGGAACTATGACCTTGGGAAATATGACCTTGGAACTATGACCTTTGGAAATTTGACATCTGGAAATGTGATCTCGCAAAATATGACCTTGGGAACTTTTACCTCGAGAACTATGACCTCAAGAAAGTGAATATGTTGTTGATTGTACAAATATTTTTGTTGAGAATAATAATCCATTCTTTAATTTTTGTGCTCTCTAGATAGATAATTTTGCTAATCTTCATTTACAAGAAGATTGACAAGATTATTTTGCAGATGTTCCTTTATATTATGATTCTGGAAATGAAACACAAAGTGAAAGTGAGTCATATTTTGTAAATATTGAAGATATGTTTTTACAGAAGCTTTCAACTTAGACTCACAAATTAAAAATCTACTCAGAAGGAGAGAAGGAAAATGTTCAAACTCTAGTTAATAAAATAAACACTCATGGGGTTAGTTCATCTAGAATAAATTCCTTGTTCACCTACAACCCATAGATATGAGATCTTAGATCCAAATAAGGTAAAAAATGTTGATAATATCCCTATATTTTATGATGATATTTCTTTACCAAAAGTGGATTTGTGTGGGTGGAATAAAATTTTAGTGGATAATTGTGTTAGTTTACTCTTGTTGACTAATAAACAAAAATTAGTGAATCTATGTCAATATAGGGTTACTAGGTGAGAAGTCAATATAGTTGGCCAACCATGGTGAAGATGGTTAATGATGGTAAACCCAAGCTAGATCAAAGTGTAAGTTCATGGAACATGGGGTTAGTGGTAGGTTTTGTTACTCGACTTGTGTTGACTAATACTCTACATTGTCAACATAGGTCTATATATAGGCAAGTGGGTTACTAGGCTTAGTGGGTGGGATGTAATATATTAAAGGATTAAGGATAATCATCTATTGTAGTTAATATGGTCAACCATGGTAAACACAGTCAATATACTTAAGATGATCAATATGGTAAACCACGGTCAATGATGGTTAATATAGGTAATGAGGGTTAAGAAGGTTATGGGTAAGGGGATTAGTGGGTCAGGTGGATAATGGGTCAATGGGTTAGGATATAAAGGATCGATGAATTAGGACTTAGTGGATTTGGTTCTATGATCAAAGATGGTTAGTGGGTTAGTGGGTTAGTAAGTTAGATGTTAAGTAGGATAGTAAAGTAGTGGAGTAGGGGTCAATGTATTTATGTGGTAACGATGGTCAACCATGGCCAATAATGATCAACAAGATGCACAGACATAGTCAATGTGGTTAACCATGACCAATATGGTTAACAAGGTTGATAGAATTAGTGGATGATTTGGGGTATTAGTGAGTTAGGTGGTTGATGGGTTAGTGACTAGGATGTCAATGGTCTAGGGGGTTTAGGGGTTAGTGGCATTATTTAGTTAGGATTTTCATGGGTTTTTTCATCAACTATGGTTAAACATGGTCAATATAGTTGATGATGGTTAGTTGGTTTCTCAAGTTCCCAAGGTTGTCATTCCTGAGGTCATAGTTCTGGAGGTCATAGTTCCAAAGGTCAAAATTATTAAGTTCATAGTTTGTGAGGTTAAATTTCTTGAGCTCATAGTTCCAAAGTTCATAGTTACAAAGGTCATAGTTCTGGAGGTCAAACTTTCTGAGGTCATAGTATGTGAGGTCAAAGTTCCTAGAGGTTCATAGTTCATGCGGTCAAAGTTTCAAAGGTCAAAGTTCCCGAGGCCATAGTTTGTGAGGTAAAAGTTGTTCAGGTCATAGTTCTAGAGGCTATATTCTTAAAGGTATTAGTTCTTGAGGTCATAGTTTTGGTCATCAAAGTTCCCGAGGTCATAGTTTCTGGGGCCATAGTTCCTAAGGTCATAATTCCTAAGTTTATAGTTCCCGAGGACAAAGTTCTTAGAGGTTCATAGTTCCCGAGATCAAAGTTCCTAGAGGATCATAATTCCTGAGGTCATAGTTTTGAGGTCATAATTACTGAGGTTATATTTCTCGAGGTCAAATTTTCTGAAGTCATAGTTCTAGAGGTCAAAGTTCTTGGGGCCATAGTTCCTTAAGTCATAGTTTTCTAGGTGAAAGTTCTTAAGGTCATACTTTGTGAGATCAACCTCGAAAGATATCAAGGTCATAGTTTGTGAGGTCAACGTATGTAAATTAAGTAAATAAATCGTGTCCTAAACAATATATTTCATAAATCAAAATATTTTTCATAAAATTGCATGGATAAATTGGGGGGATTTGAACTCAAAACCTCATCGAGCATAACACTTCATATCACAACGCTTGTCAATTGAGCTGCCCTATGGGATAACTTACAAGCTGACCTTAAAATGATGTACTTTTTAAAATACTTTCTTCCTACATTGACATATAAGTGGGCTTTCTTCATTTACATTATGTTTAACACAAACATTATACTTTCCATAGTAAATTTTGTTAGCCTATGGCTTACCTTTACCAATCACTAAGTCTAAATTGTCACCTATATTTGTATTATTCATTTAGGATATTAGTAATATATCCTCAAGTGATGACTAATGATTTAGTTAAGATTGCCTAGCCTAGTCATCGTGCATGATTTTAGGATCTAGAGCAAATCTCTCTATGAGGTGGCATCATCCATTGTACTATAAATATGTAACATTAGTGTGAATACATGTGTGTTGGCTAGTGATCCTTTTCCGCCATCTTGTTTTTCATGTTTATATTTTATCAAATTTTTAATTTAAATTTATAAAGTCTATTATTAATTATTTAAAAATAAATTTATATAAAAAATTATACTTATGTGAATTACATAATTTCAATAATAATATTGTGATATCTAATCGAAGATAGAAATATATATATTACAATAGTAATACTTATTATTAAATAAAATAATAATGAAAAGAAATAAAATTTTAAGATAAATAATACCATATAAATACCATCTATATAGATTTTTAAACTTTAAAAACAAAATTTTACAAATTTAATAAAGCATCAAAATTAAAACAATTAAAACAATATATTAATACTATAAACCAATCACCATACATTAAGATTTAATTTAACACCTTTCATGTGGGATCACATCCCAGCAATAACATGGACCTCTTATTTATAGGAGAAACTTTAACTTATCTCATCATCTTCAATTTGTCACAAGCAAATACCTCGACAGACTTGAGCAACCAATGAGAATAAGGCATGAAAGCTTTCGGAATTCACTAACCCAACTAGGCAGTCGGTCCACATAGCAATGCCAAAGAGAGGAACTTTCCATATCTTTTATCGCCTCCACATCCCACATAAGGTAATCTTGATTTGCATCGTCAAAATTCAAAAAGGGATATCTCATCCTAGGTCATTCCCCTCCTTCAGTTGTCATTTTATATCTACACTGAAAACCCTAAGAAGACTCCAACTTTTCAGGTCCTTTAAACAAGCATGTTTTATTTCCGCCCTTGCGTCTTCCTCGAAATCCAATGGATGGTCTTCCACAACGTCAATATTTCCAATGAAACCAACTTTGATATCCAACATGGAAGATGCATCCTTTTATGTCGAGGGACCTCAAAAATTTGAGTTCATTTATCCTCTATGGAAGGCATCATAATTGATCACAATTATTAGAATTCAGGAATAGAAGCTCCTTCAGATTTCAAATGGTTTCTGGCAATTCACAGATGCCCCTACAACCATATAGTTGGAGGGAGGCAAGATGTTTTAGATTTTTTATACAATCCAGCAAAGACGTTATGCGGACCCTAAGTGAGGGAAACTCATTTAGGAAGATTCCATGAACTTCTTTAATGGCATTATTCTCCTTTAACAATAGAACTGGGAGGGACAAACGAAAATTTGGCAAGGACAAGTGTCTGAAGGTTGTCGGTAGGGAGTGTAGACCATCCTTGATGGATGCATTCTTGCACAACCCTCATTGTATTCCTCGAAGGGAAATTTCCCAGCTTTAAAATAACCCCGTACTCCTTCTCTGCATTGAGAATTTCCAGGGAGAGGGTTGGATGGCCAAGAGAAAATTGCTCAACTTTAAAATAACCCTTGTGTTCCTCTACAATGAGAATCACCAGGGTGAGGGTTGGATCACCAAACATGTTTTCTCTGAAGAAAAATAACCATTAAACATATGTGTTCACTAAATTCATTTTCAAATTTCAATCTTGCCTCTCAGTTCAAGTTTCAAGCATGCCTAAATTCAAAATTGCATGTCGTATGCATGGATGGATATCCATGGGTGCATGGAATTTTATGGTAGTGGAAACATAGGACAAAGTAAATGGAAAACATTGTGGGAGAGGAGGTATGTGTCGGAGCAAGGTGAAAATGTCAAGACATCAGAGGTGTGAATGTCGATATTGTCCGAGATAAGACAACTTCAACCGTTGGGAATGCCAAAACATGGAAAGAAGAAATAGCCTACGTCTTCTTTATTACTCTGTGTCGGAGAACCTGTTGGAGTAAGGAAACTCGAGAGGGAATATTTCTTCCGATTTAGCCTACTCCTTTTTGAATGAATCATTCGACAACGAAAGAAATAGATAAACGTCTTATCATTCACATGGTTATATCATTCATACGTCTTATCATTCATACGAACATTAATTTTTTTAATCTATCATAAGGAATTTAATTCCACGGTTGTCTAAATAATTACTTTGCAAATCAAGTCACCCCAGGGAACTAGAAATCCTATAAAAAGTAGAAACAAATCCACATTAAACAATTGCAATATCTCATAAATTCACATATAACAGTGCATGGTTATACAATGTCCAATGCAAGTAGACTACTGTCTTATTAATTGGGTTAATGTCTTATCAATTGGGTTAATAGAGTCTCTTGTGTAAGAGCTAAGGTTTATTACTTCTATAGAGGTGTAAGCCCTTTTACTCCCTATAACAAAAAGAAACTAACAAGGTAAATCTACAAGGGTGTAAGCCATGTTAATCATTGTAGCAACATTTTCAAATAACTTATTCAATGACAATAATGATAGATATTGGTCGAGGGTGTATGCCCTTATACTCCTCCACGGATTTAGACAAAATTAGCCTTAAAACAAATAGAAACAACAATAGTATGCAGAAAATTTCTTCCCAATTTTAAGAAATAACATGAAAAACCCTTATTTACCAAGAATATTCCACCACAATAGCAAAGAGACAATAAAAAAGAGATAGTGTCTATCTTCCTCCTCCAATAGACAAGTAATAACATACACAAAACATCAAAAAGAGATAGTGCACCTTGCCCAAGTAGGGCTAAAATTTCAGTCAAGAGTATGTAATTCTCAAGTAAGAGTTACGTCCAAATGAAATGAAAGTGACCTTTATTTATACAAGATCACTAAAAACCTTTTTTTCCACTTTTTCAAAAGTCAACATTAAACTAGAGAGGTTGACCTTCATATTTGTTCTTTATAACTTAAAATTACAAATACATAAAGTAATTTCCCCTTTTTAGAGGTGGTGTTGTGCCCTAAAGGGTGACATTT
This sequence comes from Picea mariana, assembly GCA_032191745.1. Lineage (NCBI taxonomy): Eukaryota > Viridiplantae > Streptophyta > Pinopsida > Pinales > Pinaceae > Picea > Picea mariana. The sequence goes on along the minus strand of JASDQU010590255.1, from coordinate 87,828 downwards.
AGCCTCCAAGAGAGACGGTGTTGAGCTCTTTGGTGAATATATTTGGGCCTCCAAAGGCCATAATCCCTGTTTCCAAGAGCTTTAATGCATGCCAAGTGTCTCTCTTTCCATCAAACCATGCCACATTACCATCAACCATGAGAACCCCATCAAAACCCTAGCCCTAAAGTGACGTTTAGGTCATAAAGTGTGATGTTCCAGGCCTCTAAAGGACAACGTTGGGATGCAAAGGGTTGGAATATGATCATCTCAAGGTCTCCAAGTGCCTCCCAAGGAAACGTTTTTCCTACCATGTGTCCAATGAGAGGGAGCACATCATCCAACATGTGCGCTTCATTCCTCTATGAAGTTCTAAGAAACCTTATGCCTCCATGAGAAATCTTCACCTGGAAAGGACCTACAAAGAGGGTTTCCAAATTTAAGTATGGGAGGGTTGTCATGGTGACCTATTAGGTAGATCATTCCCCAAGCCAAGGAGTGTTTCCCAAGAGGACCCTTTCTAAGTCATGTAAATAGTATGAAATGGATGGGTGTGTAACTTCTGGGCATGGGGTTTCTTGAAATACAAGGGTTCATATTATCTCATTTATGGGTGCCTTTGTAGAGGGTGCACTTGTTCTTCAGTTACCAACTATTTAGGTGTTATTTTTCCCAGACCCTCTTTTAGCCATCTTTCCAATCCTTGCTTTCATTTATTTTTAATTTTTTAGTTTTCTTTATAAGGTTTCAAGTTTTAACATTTACAATTTGGGACTGGGGTAGGAACTGAGTAGGTAGATATCAAGTTGGAATGACTTTTGATGGTCCCCAAGAATGAAGAAATATTGTAGAGATTTATATGAAGGAAATTCATAGGCTAAATGGTGTGCCTAAGGCAATATTGTCAGATAGAGATCCCAAGTTCACTTCTAACTTTTGGAAGACATTGTATAAGGGGTTTGGGACTAACTTTAGTTTGATTACAACATATCATCTAGAATAAGATAGGAAAATAGAGAGGACTAATTGGATAATTGAAGATATGTTTAGAATGTATGTAATGGAAAAGGCTTCCAAGTGAGAAGACTACCTTAATTTAGTTGAGTTTGCTTATAGTAATGGGAATCAAGCATCATTGAAGATGATCTTGCTTGAGGCCTTGTATGGTAGAAAATGAAACACACAAGTAAAGTGGGACAACCCAACACATAGAGCAGTTATTGGGATAGAATTACTAAAGGAAATGGAAGAGCAGATGGTAAATATCAAGCATAATTTGAAAATTATGTAGGACATGCAAAAGAGTTATTCTAATGAAATTAATACAAACAGGGAATTCAAAGTGGGTGAGCATATGCTTCTAAAAGTAAAAGCTAAGAGGAGCTCAATAATATTGAGAAGTTCCACAAAGTTGGGAGTGAGATATTGTGGGTTGTTTGAAGTTTTAGAGAAGATAGACTCAATTGCATACATTCTTGCATTTTCTACATCCATGAGAATTCATAACATGTTTCATGTATCTTTATTGAAAAAATATGTGTCTGATACTAACCATGTAATTGATTAGTTTGTGATCCAGGTGGAGCACGAAGGGGATTTTGGGTAGAATGAGTGTGCATCCTAGATCGGAAATTCGAAGTTCTTAGGAAAAAATACATATGCCTAGTAAAGGTTCAATAGACCTAATATGGTCCTAAATACGCTACGTGGGAGCATGAGCAGACCGTATCGGAGGAGTACCCACAATGTTTTGAAAATTTAGAAGAAAGTTGAATGTATTTTTGTATATAAGTGTGCCAGGATTTGTTTTGGCAGCTAGAATTCCTAGAGCCACATCTCAGATATTCCTATCCGATAATGTGCTAGAGCCTTGAAAAGGAAGTGGTATAGCCTAAGGGGCTAAGGTGCAGAGAAGGGGGTAAATTCCCTTGGGTTGTACAGGTGGAGAGGAATGAAGATTATTGGTTGGAATTGTTACAGGAGTTGTGAACTTGCTAAAGTACCAAGTACTATGATGGAAATTTTGTATATGTTTGTTGGTATGGTGTTGTGCACTGAGGACAGTACAATTTGTATGGGGAGGCGAATGTAACATCCTCATTTTTAATACCTGGATTAGCGATATGTATTGTGAATATGATGTATGGTTGTAGGATCGATTATGTAATATGTAAACATTGTATATCGAAAATAATAAAATAAATGTATTGTTAGCTATAGATGGACACATATGTAGTAATTGGGGTTAAGTTTCCACAAGAGAGGGGAGGATCTAAGAGAATGTATGAGAGAGGGTTCCAAGGCAGAATTCCCATGTCTACTAATCTCAACCCACTTTCTAAAATTATCATTGTGTATAAAACTTATAATTTATGATTGAGTGTTCCCAAAGACAATCATTAAACACATGTAAGAAGTTTGGTGTGAAAAGGCACATCCCATAGTTATGAAAACATGGGGGATAAGTACAACAAACATTGGGGAGTGTGATAATTAACTTCCATGGGGGAAAAGTAAATTTGTATGGAGAGGGAGAGAAATTTTTACATGAAATTTTTTGGACAACAAGGGAGAAAAGAGTATTGGAGCTTGAAGGTAGCGATACTGAGCAAGTATGGCAAGTTGTTGGAGTTGTAAATTCATGAAGAAGTATGTTGTTAGCCCGATAGAGTGATATTTTTTGTCAGATATTACCATATACTAGTGAGCTTGTTGTTATGATCTTTTCCTATTGCAACTAACATCCTTGTATTCCCCAACAATAGATATTTCTATCCAAGTTGTGTTGGAGCCTTGGAGGGAAGTGGGAAGACCTGAGACATTATGTGCAATGAAGGGGGGTCAAATTTCTTGGGTTGTGTAGGTTGAGGTGAAGAGAGTTTTTGGATTGGGATAATTGTAGGAGAATTAGTTTGTTGTGGGTTGTGTTGGGTTGCAAGTGGATAGTAGAGAGACACCCCTTTCTTGTGTATTCGTAGCCCCAACTCGAGTGTGATTTGCTATTGATATTTGTAGCAACATATCTACAATTTCAAGGAACATTTGTCCTCTGTGGCTAGTTTCACATCTGTTGATAAACGATAAGTGTTGTATCTCTATTCTTATGATCTTATTTATGGGATTTGATTGTTATGCATAAAATATGTGATTGATTGAATTATATAATGATGTGCATATGTGTATTTGAATGAAAATTATAATGTTGTTAAATGCATGTTAAATACTCATTGCATTGCATTTTTATTGTGGGATTTATTTGTTCTATGTTTATTCTGAGTTTAAGTAGTTATATCCGAGTGTGTGAATGTTACTTTTACTACATTCATGGTTTTTAATTATTGTTGTTAAATGTACAAGCATTTTCAACATGATGTACTGCACTTGAATTAATGGTATTAGAAAAATCGTTGGGCTTAGTAGTGGGGAATGCTAAAAATAATGGTATCAATTTCAGCAACATTGAAGGCTCGCCGATAGTAGTTGTGGACACCAGTGAAGAATCTCTTCCCATGGTCTTTTTTGGGGTATTTTGTAGAGGAATTGTAAAAATAAATTAGAGCAATGCTCAGCTTGTTGAAGTAACACATAGAAACATCCTATTTTTGAGACCTAAAAAGCATTAAATTATTGACCATAGGGAACCTTCTAGGGGAAAGTTATATTCTTGGCTAAAGAAGATGATACAAGGATTTTTTCGGGATTTTACGAGGGTCAAAACTTTTGATTCGGTTGTCCATTTGGCATGAAATTTTACGGGGATTTGCATATTGAATATTTCACTGTTATTCCAATCTAATATATAAGTTTGGACATCGTTTTAACACTTTTCCAAGGCCAAATTCCTTCATATAAGGCTTCAAATTGGGGTTTTAGTGTTTTTACAAGAATTTTTAATTTTTCAATTATCATTTATCTCTTAGTTTATGAACTTAATCTCAAAATCAAGTTGAAAAATAGTGTCACTCTAGTTAGCTCTTAGTTAGTGTTCATTTTTAGAGTCATTCGAGAATTTTCTAAATTCAATTGTTTTTCTAAAACTAGTTGTTTTTCTAAAATTAGTTGTTTTCAAAAATCTCATATAGTAGTTATAAGGGGTTGAACTACAATTGCAATAGTTAGTATGGAGAAGGAATAAAAGAGAGTTATTTTTCCATTCTCATGTGTTTGCATGGTTTATTTGATCTTGTGAATGAATCGCAGGCTTTGGCTACATCAAAAGAACAACCGACATAACATTTAAGTATGGATGATTGGTGATCACTAGAGGATAAATTTACCCTAGTTATTGACAATTAAACCACCTAGGTTTATAGAAAACTCATGTGCACTTTAGATCCAAACAACAAAGAGTTTAGATCTAATCAAATTATGAAAGGGATATATAGCTAAGGGGGTACATATATTGAGTATGCAAACTTACCTTATTTTGATGGAACATAATGGGAGAGGATACATGAAGGAGAAGGGGTCGAAATAGTCAATAGTTAGAAGATTAATGAAATCAATATTTAATACTTCTCTAAAATAAATAAAGGAATGTTTCAAATCTGATTCATAAACTGTTGAAGGATTTGTTGTACTACGCCATGTTTGAGATTCAAAACAACTTTAGTAGAGGAATGTCTAGAGATGCTTAGATTAATGTGGATAGGAATATGGTGTGAAAAGTAAGGTTAAGACTTCAGGAGGTCGTCTATTTATTCACCCTATCGAGTTGGAAATCAAGACATCATTTTGCAACATATTTTACCCTTAATACCATTGTTTCACGTACTTGATGAGGTTAGTCAGGCCATGTAATGGGCCAACGGTTTTTAAGACATGGTTTTTGGCACATGGTTTTAGGGATATTTTGATGAAGGAGCATCTCAAGCGAGCCAACGTGGAGACAACGGACAGCTGGAAGAGTGCCCATCACAAATTTTGAAATCACCTTGAAGTTCATGCACCATCTTAAATGAAGTCAATAAGAAGGAGCGCACTTGTATAATGTAAATGGACCTTGAGCAATTTGCTCTCGTCCTTAGTAGGTAGAAGTCATTTATGGTAGTTAATGTAAAATAGGTAGAATTTAATGTGTAGATTTGACATTTTAGAGCGCAAGAGGGAAACGAGATATAGACACCCTCATTGTGTATTGTAACAATAAGAATGGGAAGAGCATTGAGGAGAGCATAGAAGAGAACAAAGAGTTGTGTAGCAGACTCCATGTACAGAAGTTGTGGATTAATACAAAGAAAGTTGGGATTCAGACTCATGGTGTTCATGTATTCTCTGTGTATGCATCTTTGAATGTCATGCTCATGAATGTTTTACTCTTTCTGTCATGCAATTTATTTTATGCTATGTATGAATGATTTAATGTGGAATGTTTGAAATCTGAGAGGAAAGATTAATGGAATGAGTCTCAATTGTTTCTCTATCTGAGTAAGAGTTCCTACAAGGAGTGCAGTTGAAGTGTCTGCAAGGAGTGCGTCGACAAAAGATTCAGGGTTGCGTCTCTGAAAGCTCAGATAGTTTTACTTTTGTTTTTCATTTCCTTAGAAGTGTAGTTAGGCACAGGAGCCGTTCAAGGAGTGCATAGGCCAAGTTAAGCCTCAGAGTTGAAATCTGAGCAGAGCATTGAGAGACTGTTGCTGCAGGTGTGCACAGGGTCGAAGGAAAGTCAGCACTTGGAAGTGTCTGAAGGTTGCCGCAGGGAGTGAGTGCAAGAGTCTTCTCTAAGTCTCGGAGTTATAAGGAAGCTCAAGAAGGATAAAGCCTTATAACTGCGGAAAGGGTTTCACAGAAGTAGTACTTGGAAGAATTAGAGAAGTGTAGCAATGTCCGACCGCAGGAGGGCGAGTTCTCAGAGAAGGGAATAGACGGTCGGAATTCTCGATGGAGAATCTGCAAAGTCTTGTGAATCGTCAGATCTCATAGAGGAGTAGGGGAGTTACTGTGGAAGCATCAAAAGGTTCTAAGCTCAGGAGGAGTAGGACCGTAGATCCAAGCCATAAGGGCCATTGGATTTACACGCGGATATTGTATCGGGTTTCTGTGGGTGGAATTCTCGTAAACTTTGAAACCAGAATCATAAAATCACGAAACGTGATATATCGAAGGCTAAGGGGATTGTGTGGGCCATAATAGGGTCATTAAGTGGATAGGTGGCACATTGTTTCGGAGTTTCACGGAGAAAAATCCCGAACACATGGCATTAGGATTCGCGATATTGTGAAGTTCGAAATGCCAATGGAGTGAAGTATCGTTGAAAGGTCAACTGCACGAGTGTATCAGAGTTTCGGCTAATCAATATTTGGAGGTCAAGGAGACAAGTTTCTCGACATTGCGATCGCCAAAATCGCAATAGGAAAAATCCTGAGAAGGAAAAGGAAAGGTCAACGTTGACTATTCGGGTTTCAGGGATTTGGGAAACCAACACTTGACTATTGGATTCGTGAAGTTACGAAGTCCGATCTCCCGAGTGCAAAGAGGGGATCCTATGAGAGTTTTTTGTGGGTGCAGGTTTCCCGATAGGGAAATAGAAGAGTTTCTTAGAGTGCTTCGGGCCAGTGGTAAAGGAAGAAAGATCCTGTGTTGACATGGACCTTCTGACCTGCGAGTTCTGGAGGGAGCATGTGTCGACGTCAAGTTTGGTATCAGAGCAGAGAAAGGTTCTTTGTTTTCCGTAGCAGAGAAAAACAGAATTCACCATGCCGCCAAGGAGAAGGGACAGGAAAACACCCGATCCACCAGAGGATAGGGAAATGCCGAGAAGAAGAGGTAGGCAGATGACTCATCCATCCATGGAGAGAGAGATGCGTGATCTACAATCTAGACTTGAAGACATGGAGACAACACAAAGATGCACAGTCAGTGCTGGGGATCTCAGTGATTCTGAAAGTGAGATTGAGGTTGACCATGAGGAAGAAGTTGCAGCCAAAGATGCAGTAAACGAACATTTGATCAAATTTATTACAAGAATGGGTGCAAGAGCGAAGATGGACATTCCAGTTTATGAGGGAAATTTGGATGCAGAGGAGCTTCTAGACTGGATTAGAGCTCTGGACACATACTTTGACTATGAAGATGTTGAAGAGGAAAAGAAGGTCAAGCATGCTATCACAAGATTGAAAGGGCATGCAACACTGTGGTGGGATGAACTACAAGCTGACAGAAACTGCAAGGGCAAGCAGAAGATCAAAAGATGGGATAGAATGATTGTGAAGATGAAGGCGAAATTCATCCCCAGGGATTATCAAATTACTTTGTTCAGGAGGATGCAGAACCTGAGACAGAAGCTGATGTCAGTGAAAGAATACACTGAAGAGTTCTACAAACTTAACATCAGGGCAGGTCATCGGGAAAGCGACGATGAAAAAGTTTCCAGATATATGAATGGCCTGAGATACGATATTCAGGATGAGATGAGCATGGTAACCATACGAACGGTGGAAGATGCTTATCAGATGGCTCTGAAAGCATAAGAGAAGCTGAGCTGAAAGCAGGGTCAAAGAGGCCGAGGCAGAAGCCAGCCCAGAGGCAAATCAGTTTCCCAGGACAAATATCAAAACCCCAAGGAGGACTGGAAGAAATGTCAGACTCGAACTGAGAGAGGTCGAACCTCACAGCAAGGGAAAAACGCTGAACAACGAGGGAAACATACTGAGCAGAGTGGAGGCTATGCTGACAATAATACTTTTCCTCATACCAAAGGTAGAAGAAGAGGAAGAGGTGGAGTCATAACATGCTTCACATGTGGAAATAATGGGCACAAGTCTTACGAGTGTCTAGATAAAAAGAAGGAAAGTGGAGAATCTCACATCGCTGAAGCACAGAGGCGGGATGTTGAGGCAGAAGATGCCGAAGGTGAAATATCGTTGATGATGCAAAAAATCCTTTTGACACCAAAGAAGGATGTGGAGAGTTCAGTCCAAAGGACCAGACTTTTCCGGGCTGCTTGCAAAACCAAGGACAGGGTATGAAAAGTCATTGTAGACAGTGGTAGCACGGATAATCTTGTTTCTACAGAAATGGTAGATAAGTTGGAGCTAGAGACGATTGATAATCCAAGCCCATACAGAGTTTCATGTCTACAAAAAGGACACCAGGTAACTGTCACTAAATAGTGTTCAGTTGAGTTTAAGATAGGAGGATATAATGATAAGATACTCTGTGATGTCATTCCCATGGATGTTTGTCATCTATTGTTGGGTAGACCATGGCAATGTGACAAGAATGTGATTCATGATGGGAGAATGAACACATACACCCTAGAGAAGAATGGGAGAACACACATGTTACTTCCAATCAAGGATAAGGAGGTGAAGCTGGAAGTAAGAAACACTGTACTTCTCATGAGTGGGAAGGAACTTCTTATAGAGGTTAAGAAGAAGGAGGATCCATAGTTCATTGTGGTCAGGAAACCGAGAATTGTCTTGACCAACACAAGAGTGGATGATTTACCAAAAGAAGTTTAGGAACTTCTGGAAGAGTTCGCTGACATAGTAGTGGAAGAATTACCTCGTTCGTTACCACCGATCAGAAGTGTGAGCCATCATATTGATCTCATACTAGGAGCCAGTTTACCAAACAAATCCATGTACATATTGACGCTGCAAGAGAATGAAGAGGTCAAAAGACAAGTCCAGGAGTT